>VWZP01005331.1:93091-164611 GCA_013396995.1 Dicaeum eximium | reverse complement strand
TTTTTTTTTTTTTTTTTTTAGTTAGTTTGTTTAAAATATGCCTCTGAGCTCCCGGCGGCCTCTGAGCACGTGGCACGGGGCAAGAGGAGCGGCGATGGCGAGAGCCGGCGTCGCCGGGGAGCCGCGCTGGCGGTGACCGAGCCCCGCTCTGCGGCCCCTGGCTCTGTCGGCAGCCGGCTCGGAGCCCCGGGAGCGGTGCCGCCGGCCGGGCCTGCCGCGGTGAGGACGCGTTCCCGAGCGGTATGAGCGGCCGGAGCCCGCTGCTGGTAGCATGAGTGCTGGCCCCCAGGTGCAGCTGGCTGTCCTCTGGCCTTGGCTGCTCATGGCGACCCTGCAGGCAGGACTGGGCCACACCGGGCTGGCGCTGGCGGCGGCCGTGGAGTCGGAGCGGGCGGCGGCGCAGAAAGCCATCATCAGGGTCATCCCGCTCAAAGTGGAGCCCATCATCCTGGAAGGGGAGTTCGCCAACGTCGCCGAGGTGACTCCGGCCGAAGGGAAACTGCTCCAGGTAAGAGCAGCGGTGCCTGGTCCCGCTCCGGCGGCCTCGCCACCCGCCCCAGCCTGTCCCCTGTCCCTCCTGGCTGCCTCGGCTCTCCGAGCGGTGCCTCGGGTTACGCGTCCCGGCGTGGGTTTGTGGCGTGCTCCGTGCGCTGTTCTGGCGGGTTTGGTCACAGGGGTCGGCATCGTGCAAAGGGCTGAGCCTTCCTTCGGGCCCGAGCTGTGGCTGCGCCTGATTACTGCTGAATTGTGAATGTGATCGGCTGATTCAATGAAGATTATTTCGTATGTTAATTGGTGTTATAAAGCTGAGTGTGTCAGGTCACATGTCGGGATGTGAAACATATGACAGAAGACAGGATTAGTTTGTTTTTTTTTTTCTCTGAAATTATTGAGATTTCCCACATCCTCTGCTGAGGTCAGGGTTCTGTTTCAGCTCCAAAACCCATCCTGGCTGTGCCCATCAGAATCCCTGGCCCTGCTTGTTGTTGCCTATACTTAAAGCGTGAATATTACTTACACAGCAGCTCCAGTGGTGTCACCACCAGCTATTTTTATAGATGAATAATGCTGTTCTCTGACCTTTATTAAGGGTAATCTATTAAGTACACAGGTATCTCCACACCTGGGCAGGAGGTGCAAGTGCTGCTCAGCCAGAGCTGAGCCATTCACTGAACAGACCCATCTCCTGCACACACAGAGTTTGGAGCTCAGTATCCTGAGACCTGGTGTGCATTTTCTCCATTCTGTGGCTCATCTGCTTGGCAATTGTGTGCTTTATTCTTGAGAAAAAAAAAAAAAAAGGACAAAATAGCCTGCATTAATATTAAGTGTTAATTTTCTCCTGGATTTTCGCAGGACTTTCCAAATGGAGTGTGTTGAAGTATTAATTAAATTTTTAGTCTGGAAATTTAAATGGAAGTAATAAATTTTGTGTAGTTTAAGAAGAGAAAGACAGTTGAGCCAGCTTTAGAACATGGTCACCTGTCTGAAAGTAAACATGAACAATTTGTGACATGAATAAAGGCTGCTTTTCTGTGCCTTTTGAACTCCTCAGAATGAAATCTCTGCTATAAAATTATATTACCAGGCTAAAAAAAAAATCTGAGACAAATGCATTCAAGGTCCTCTTCTGTTGTGAGGCAATGTCCAGGAAAGTCAATATTTATTCCTTACAAAAGCTACAGTGGTGTTGCAACTGAGCACAAAGTGTAGAGTAGGACCTTCTGGAAATGGGAGGATGATAACCTCTCGTGAGGGATGTGTGGAGGTTTCTAACCAAATGCAGCAATACCAAGTGGGAATTTTGTGCCATCACAGCTGCACCAACCAGGTGTTTGGAATAAAAAGCTGTGAGTGGACTAAAATAGTGTCCAATTTCATCCTTTAAAAGTCACCCTGCAAGTGGAGAGGGCTGGGGAAACTAACACAGCCTGTTGAGTTTGGGCACAGAGACACTGACCTTCCCTGGGCGTGTTTTCAGGCCTGGACTCTGTCTCTCTGTGTGCTCGGGTGAGCTCCCACTCCACTTCCCACTGGATCCAATGCGGGAAGTCCTGGTTTTAGCTGGCAGCACTGGGACAGGGGGTCAGGCTGTGCCTCCTGCAGCAGGATGTTTGCCTGGTGCCAGGCACTGTGCTCTGGGAGGGCTTAGCCAAGTGTACCTGTGACCTCTCCTGCAGATCTCATGCTGTGGTTTCTAATTCTGCTGCTAAATATTGAAACTTGGCCTATAAAGTGACGTTTAGAATTGTTTGGGTCCTGATCCTGCAGTGGGTTCTTACCTCTGGAAAGAGGAAACATGAAATGGGGACGTAATTCTCCAGGTACAAAATAAGTAAGAAATTCATGGGATGTATACTTTTCAGTTTGCTTTTAGATAGTGGGATATTAAACAGAGCAGAGTCAGTCTTTATTGGGACATCTCATTTTGCACATGGTTGTCAACATCCAAATCTTGCAAAAACTTTAGGTCACGTGTGCTTAACTTCAATGTCACTGGAACTCCTACTTAATAAATAAACGTATGGCTGTGCATGCATACCTGCACAGTTGCTTCTTCAAATGTAGTTTAGGGACATAACATGGTACATTTACAGTTACTGAGTAAAGAAGTGGGGTTTTTACAGCATTTTTGGATAGGTCTTGGTTATGTCAGACTCTGTAAGGTGCAGTCAGCCTGTCCAGGAGAAAACAAACTGCAGAACTTAGCTTGGAAGAGAGGCATGGATGGCCCAGTCCTGTTTCCAAAGCAATGCTGTCTTCTTTCAGAGCTAATATAGGATTGCCCAGGGATCTGTGGTACAGTTGGCCCTGTAGTCAAGTCAGGTTCTCTTTATTATGACTTATAATAAGATAATGATAAGATATGTAAATATATGTATATATATGATATGTATACAAAGATATGTAGTGTTCTGGTCAATATATTTTTAGAAATACATTCTTAATTTAATACAGAAAATCCTGCACATAAGTGATGGAGCCTCACCAAAGGTACTTTACCAGAATGTTTTCCTGGTTTCATTTCTCCTTACCCACTTTTCCAGGATCATATATAGAAATGGACTTTCATTGTGGTGTGTTACATCTTAGAATGCAACTTTAGCAGTATCCTCTTTACCTACAATAAAAGAGCCTCAGTGTTGAATTCCCTCTCACAGCCTTTGCCCCTATGAGTAGTTTTGTGGGAAATCTCTGCATTTCCACTGTTGCTCAGTGGGTGAGCAGGAAGATGCTAGGGAGCTGCCAGCACTGCCAGTGTAACCCCAACAGTATTCCTCTGGCACTCCAATGCTGCTGCTGCCGTGTGATGCAAAGGGAGAGGAATTTCTCAAGCAGGCAGAGCCACTTAAGCCTTTATAGGTCAAAAAACCAACACCTCAGACTTCTTGCAGAAATCATCTCCAGGCTTGTGCAGTGCTCCAGCTTGTTCAGGGAGCTCTGAGCATTAACTCTTGCTGGACGTGAGAAGCACCTGGGGAACTCACTGGCAGTTTCCAAACTGGAAATTTAGGTTTGGAAGTTTAAATTGGGAAGGAATCCTTTCCTGTGAGTGTGGGGAGGCCCTGGCACAGGGTGCCCAGAGCAGCTGTGGCTGCCCCTGGATCCCTGGCAGTGCCCGAGGCCAGGTTGGATGGGGCTTGGAGCAGTCTGGGATAGTGGAAGGTGTCCCTGCCATGGCAGGGGGTAAAATGGATGAGTTTTAAGATCTTTCCAATCCAAACCAGTCTGAGATTCTGTGATCTCTGCTGGGCCACTGTAGGAGCCTGAACTGCTGTTAAAAGTCCCATGGGAGTCAAAACCAGGCCCTTTATTACAGATGGAGGAACCAAAGCTTTTGGACAAGTAGGTTGGAAGGAACAGATTTGGAACTTACCGACAATGGACAATCCATGAGCAGCTCAGGCTTCCACATGCCCTCAGAATTGCAGTTCCTGTGGCTGTTTGCCGATGAACTCCCTTTCACAGGATTGCTATAGAGATTTTTCAACTTCTTTTTTTAATACTTCTGCTGCTCTATTGGCTGACTTTTGAAGAATAAGTCTTGGTTTCCTTCTTGCCCTTGACTCAGCCTCCACTTCGTATTGGAGTGAGTTGGTGTTGGTTTGAAAGTATATAGGAAAATAAGGAATGTCTTGGAAAGAAAAGGAGAGAATCACTGGAGAGAGTTGCAAGAAGATGTTTCTGGTTTAAATTAGAACATGTGCAAATCTAATTGTGGAAGAAAAAACCCTTTTTATTTGAGGTATAGTTCATCACTCACAGTCTTGTTTAGGATAGTTCAAGGATGATCAAGATTCAAGGATGCATTATTAAAACTGAGCATTAATATATCATTATTTGAGTGTGTATAACCCCCATCTTCTCCATAGAGGAAAATATTATTCCTTTAGTCTGTGCAGAGCGGCAGGGGTTGGTACAGTCTCTATTTCTAGTGTATTTGAGAAAAAGTGTTAAAAGTTTGGGAAGAATCCCTATTAATGATATTTAAAAAGAGATGGATAACCTCGCATTATTACAGGGAGGGCAAAGTGATCAGCAATTCCAATCCCTTCACATGCTGACACATAGAAAATTCCAGTGCATGTGTGGGACAGTGGCACAGTCCCACTGAGCAGGCAGTGTGTAGAACTAGTTTTCCCAACATCCATTATTTCATTGCCAGCCTCACAATACTTTATTCCATTTCTGTACAAACTCAGCAGTTTCATTATGAGAGGATTGGAGGAGAAAGTCAACTTTCACTTACCCACGGAGTGCATTGTTTTAATATATGACTGCAGGAAAACAGCTTGAAGAAAATAAAAACAAACTTGAAGAAAAAGCTCCCTAGAGGCTCTGAACCCCCAAACCAAGGATTATCCTCCTTCCTCCTCTCCCCCTTGAAAAATAAGTTATTTTAAAAATATTCAAATTGGTCTATTTAGGATATATTGAGTGAGAATTGGAGGAGGAGCCTGAATCACCTTTTTTTTAGGTGGCATGTGCCATTCAGAAGGAGAAAATCAATCACAGATCCAGTTAGAGAAGGCGCGTGGTATTCAGAACAGCAGTGATAATTATCCCTTGGAATTGCTGCAGTGAACCCCATGGGATCCCCCTGGACAATGGAGAGTGTTCCCAGTGTTGCAAGGCACATGCAGTTGGAATTGGAATCACCTCCTTCAGTGCTCGCAGTGGTTTACACTCCCAACCCATACCAAAGTAAATACCTTAGTATCTTCTATACTCCCAGCTCCTGCATCAACAAAAGAATGTTGAGTGCACGGTGTTGAGAGAGATCAAAGAAGTGGGAAAGTCGAACCAAATGATTACAGGAACTTAAATTACGTGTGAATAAACTGGTCAGATAGCACAATAAGAGGCAGTTCAAAGGAGCAGTTTCTGCCTCTTGGAACAGCTCGTACTCGAGTACACAGACTTGACTTAGCGTTAAGTAATGTGCAAGACCTGCCTCAGAAGCAGCAATAATGGAGCCACTTGGCCTGACTGCAGCACAATAAAATTGGGTGCCTAAGTACCAAAAAGTGTTACTCTGACATAAACCATTAACAGGAAATTGCACTGAAAAACTGAGACAAATGGCTCTTACAGAGGAAAAAAACCTCACTTTTTTACATGGCACATAGACACTGCTCAGGAAAGGCTAAGACATTTGGAGTTGTTTAGCCTGGAAAAAATAAGTTCCAGGGTTACCTGATCGTGGCCTTCCGGTACCTGAAGGAGCCAACAAGGAAGAAGAGAGACTATTTACAAGGGCCTGGAGTGACAGGACAAGGGGAAATAGATTCAATCCAAAAGACAGTAGGTTTAGATTAGATATTAGGAGAAAGTTCTTCCCTGTGAGGGTGCTGAGGCCCTGGCACAGGTGCCCAGAGCAGCTGTGGCTGCCCCTGGATCCCTGGCAGTGCCCAAGGCCAGGCTGGATGGGGCTTGGAGCAGCCTGGGACAGTGGAAGGTGTCCCTGCCGTGGCAGGGGGGGGAATGAGCTGAGTGTCAAGATCCCTGCCAACCCAAACCATCCTGTGATTCTGTGATTCTATGAAAGTAGAAGCTGTCTTGGGGAACACACAAAGCAGTCACTCAAAAAGGCTGTAGTCACCCAGCACAGGGACATTGGTAGTGTTGAAGAAACCATTCGGCCCAAACAGATCTCTTAGAAATTGAACATAGAGTATGAGTGCAGTGTTGGCAGTGTCCAGTGTAACCCAGAGTGTGGTTTAGTTCAGTATTGGCACAGGATTTAAGTGTAACTGGAAGGTGAGCCATTAGAATCCAGATGCAGAGTAGGAACCTCAGTTAGAGTTGGCTGCTAGAAAAGGTTGATGTCAGAGACTGTTTCTGAACCTCCACGTCTCTCTTGAGCATATACAGAGGCTGAGCTGGAGCTTTCCATGGTGTGTCTTCTCCTTTCCTCACCCAGAAAACAGGATATGACAGGAAACTGTTCCTGCTTAAGGAGTTTAAAGGACTTGAAACCTAAATCTCCCAGCTTCCCAGTGCACCATCTGGTGCTGGTTGTAGTTGCAGTTGAATTATGACAGTGGGTGCAGATCCATCTTGAACTGAAGATTTGCAGTACTAAGAAGGTGACAATTCTGGAGGCTCACAACTGGAGCAGAGCAGAGATCTGTGGTTAGGAGACTGAAGCCACAGGGCTGGAGTGAGTGACAGTCAATGGCCATGCACAGGCCCTGGAATGCATCCAGGGAACAAGTGGCCATTTCCCAAAGATAAGCTGGCAGAAGGATGAGATTAGAGGAGAAGGGAAACAGGCCCCTGTGATGCTTGCAGGCTGCAGCCAGGCTGAATTTGTGGTAGAATGGTTCTGAACCATTAGAGAAATTTTTTTCTGTGCCTCCATCAAGGGAAAGCTTTGGTGGGCATTTCCTGTGGATTGAGGAAGGCTGTTCTGAACTGCATGTGAATTTATTATTTTTAAAATAAACTTTCAGAATTGTCAGAGTAATACAACACCAACTCAGTATGATCAAAGAGGGCTGTATCAGGCTGGATTTTGGACAAAAATTGACATGCATTTTTATTTAATATATCTCAGTGGTTTTCCATGCCGTGAAGTATGCAAAAAACATGCCTAAAAGCCTAAAATGTTCACAACCTTGCCTAAAAGCTTTCTGTGGACTTCGCCCAAAAGTCATAGTATGAAAACAAGCAAGTTTTAACCTAAACTGAGGAAAGTAATAAGTAAGTACAATGGGAAATGTGCAGTGTAGTTTGACCTTCAGGTCTATCGTCTTCAGTATCATCAACAGTCTATGTTGCAGGGATTGCCAAGGGTCAAATAGGTGACATTTTTGGTTATAAACAAAGCGGAAGTGTAAAATGAATTTCAGAACAAGGGAATATATCACACTTGAGTAATGCACATTGATATTTTATTACCCTTTTGGTCTTCCCTCCATTCAAGGTCTCGAAGTTGGCTGCAGCAGGACAGGTGTAAAGTAGTCAAAAGTGGTATGGATAGTCATGGTGCTCTCTTCTGTCTCTGAGTTCTGTGATTTATTACTTAGTTTTAGTATCTATTTATTTTTCCCCTTATTTCTCTGTATGAAGAACAGGAAGTGCTGCACAGCCTTTCATTTGCCCACAACACTTTTAGGCTGCATTAAGGAATTGTAATCACATCTCATGCTTTGGAGCTTTGGGCCTGCTGCCAGCATGGCTCAGGCAGGAGTTGTCCAAGAGTTGTCTTAGGACCTTTTCATCTTGATTTTAGGAGCATCAAGGATTGGCCTTACCTCAGAACAAGGTACTCAAACATGTAGGTCGGCGTTCAAAGATAGAGAGATTGGTTTGAATGTGCTTAGGTTATGTGGGTTACTCCTGTGCTGCCAGATTTCTGTGGAGACTCTCTTACCCCCTGCAGCCACCCCGTTCAAATTATCTGAAATTTTGGGTGTGTATCCTCTTCCCCTGCATGTTGAGATCTGAGTCATCTTCTTAAATCAACGGATGTATTCTCACCTCGTCACTTCCCCATCCCTGAAGGGGCTGGTTAAGGGCATTAGTGGCCCTTTGATCTCTCTTTTGTTCTCCATCTCAGTAATTTGGTCTCCAGTGATCAAATGTGTTAATCTAATGCTTATTACTGTGCTCAGCATCAGGGTAGTGGCAGAGATGTACAGGATTGTCAAACACAGCAGTTCTGATTGGGGAGTTGAATAAATTCTTCTGGCCATAAACTCTGTGAAACAAATCAAAAGCTTTTGACTGAGTTTGGTTATGACATGTTACTTCTGAATGTAAGTAAAGCAGTTTGGAGATTAACTTTGCTTTGTTTTGGTAAAAGCTATGTGAATTCTTGTTCAAAATTACATGAAAGGATAGATTTCAACTTCCTACTTCCAAAGCTCCTCAGCAGCTGTGTTTCCACAGACTGTGTGTTGGGCAGCACTGTTGGTGCAAAACTGTAGGAGGGACACATCCATTGCAGCAACTCAGGGAGAATGACCCTGGGATTGAGTTGATCCAGATGTAAAAGAATGAACAGCACTCCAGTCCTGTTAGAGATGTGAAAAAGTTCTCCTTACAAAGGCCAAGAAGCCAAAAAAAGAGCAGGGCAGGCACAGTGAAGACACTGTCTAGAAAGGGTATGGGGTGATGACCACATGGCAGAGCAGAAGTGACAAGTTCTAGGGAGTGAGTGGAGAGCACTGGTTATTTCATTAATTGAATTTTGTGCAGGATCCTGCACCAAAATGTTGCTTTCAGATTGTTTAAGTATGGGGATATCTCTAATGATATGAAAGTCAACTAAGACAGTGAATTGTGATAATTCCTGTAGCTTCCTGTGTGTCAGTTCGAATCAGAAGTTAAATCTTGGCAAGTTGGTCTCTTTACACGACCATCCGGTGTAGAGATACAGCTCCAGAAACCCAGCCTTGACTACTTTTTAGAGTAGTAAGAGAGATAGTGTTTGTGTTTGTTTTACTGCTCCAGTCCTGAGTCCTGTTCCTTGCAAAATGGTCTGAATAACTTTTTATTTACTGAGACAGTTCTATTGCAAAATAAGTGGAACCTCCCCAAGATCTTGAAGAGATAAGAGTTCCCCTTCTTCTGCTTGTGACGCTGTACCTCCATTGTTCCTTTGTTCCCTAAGTGTCCTGTTGGATGGTACTCCTGCAGCCATGCTGTGGGTGCACATTGTCCCTGAGTGTCAGCACTGGAGACTTCTCTCTAAACATTTCCTTGCGGCCACCAAAATGCCACTGTCCTCCACCTGGTCTCATTGATATAACATGCCTCAAGCTATATAGTCCCACTCAGCTATTTTTTTTTTCCTCATCTGCTCTCCCAAATGTCTTTTTTTAATCTTCTATAATTTTCATCTTGCTCAGAATAATGGTTACTCTCGTTGCTTTTCTGTATGTGTTGTTCTTGTTCAGTAGCAGTTCACAGAAGAGTTTAGGCTGTTGCCTGTCAGCATTTGCTTCCAACACTGCTCTCCTCAGAGATATAATCTGGTCTTTCCTTTGCCTCCTTAAGAGGACCTCTAACCTCTCTTTTGTCACTCCAGTGGACCAAAAGCTGCTGTTTGTAAACTTTGCACAACTTCTTCATGAGAGAAGCGCGTCAGATTTGAGTGATGGGCGAACCCCGTGTGCTTGTACAACACGCAGCCCTTATGTTAAAAAAGATCATCAAACAACTTGTGTTGGTTTTTGGTTGAGAAACCACCATTTCATCATTTCTGGCAGTTGCACCTGGTTGTGACCTGAGTTGGTGGCAGCTCTTTTCTTCATGCTCCTTCTCTGGCTGCCTTTTTCGTGACTGCTTTCTCCACAGTACAGACTGGGTGATGCCTTGCTGGCCTTGGCCTTTTCCACGCCCTCATTCAAAATCCTGCTTCTGAAAAGCAACTCTGGGACAGTGACAGTCATGTACTTTATTCCTGCTGGGATGTTAAGAGGCTAAAAATCATCCACAGTTGTGTTATAATTTAGAAAATGGTGACATGAAATCAAATAAGGTCATTCAAAAGAATCTGAGAGGGCAACCAGGAATTACATCCTTTGCATGAAAGTGTTTGAGGACACTACAGTAAGAATTAAGATAAAATGTACCTCTCAAATACTTGAAAAAAGCATATCAGGATACCTAAACATAAAAGTAAGAAAGTATGTAAAAGCATCCTGGAAAAGCAAGAAATTTGGTAAAATTTGAAAAAAGAGGAACAGCCTAAAAATACATGAAGACAGTGAAAAGAGAAGAGAAATAACTAGAAAATGGTAATGCTAGATTCTCTTCTGTCACCTGCAGTCATCAGCAGAACGCTCACCTAACAGTTGGTAGGATCTATAAAAAATTAAAGTCTAAAAGGTGTGCTTAGGGCAGCTAAACTCCCAGCTGAAAAATGAATGCAATTCTCCTTGTGCTTTCATCTGTCTCAGGCTGAAATGTCTGGAGATGAGATGGTGATGGAGATAGACACAATTATCACTATCAATTGCTTGGATCAGGTGGTGTTCACTCAAGGACTGGGGAGGATAAAATGACTGAACTATTAACTTGTCTATGAACTCTTGTTTAAAATCCCTGGAACATGGCTGATGGTATTCCAGTTTTTGTCTCAGCATCCAATTCATCCAGTGCAGTGTGTTGTAAAGTGATAAGTTGATAGAAATTGTAACAGAACGTTATGAATGAGTGTGAAGGAGTCAACAATGGCATCAGTTGGGCAGGTCTGGCTGAATTTCCCAAATGCAAAGACTTCCAGGGAAACTAAGACACAGATTAAGAAGGAGGCTCCTAGATAAATAAATACATGATCTAATTAGAAGTAATGAAGACAAGGTTCATCTGTGAATCATTGCATGACCTTATGAGACCAAATACTTCAGGAAAACACGGACAATCAGTCATTTTTCACATTCAGGTGATGGACTCTAATTTGCCCATTGCTGCAACTCTGTCTTGTGATTTTAACAGACTGGTCTGTGCAAGTGTCAGCTTGGTAGGTGGTGGTTGTCACGAAGGCAGAGGGAACATTAGCAATGAAAATGAGAGAATAAGCCAGAGAATCTCTCTGAGCTCCTGTGGAAATCCCAGGTACATCCAGATGTTGAATCCTGTGTGAAGTTCTGTTCCCCACAGCTCTAAAAAAGCAGTAGCTGTATTGGAAGATGTTTGGAGAAAAACATAAGGATAAAACAAAGCATAAGATGTGTCTTATCCTAAGAAAAACAAACTGGACTAACTCTCTTCTGGCTGGAAAAGAGGTAGCCGAAGGGTGATAGGGAGAAGATCCACAGAGTCATGAATAGGGATTGACTGTTAGTTTCTCTCCATATGAAAATAATGGGGCATCACATGAGGCTACAAAGAGTCAGGTTCAAAGGGAAGTGCTCTTCACACACTGTACAATTAACATGTACAATCCCTTGCTGCAGGAACTGCTGTGGACGTTGAAAGTTTACAGAGGTTCAAAAACCACTGGAACTAATGAATGGGAGAAGGCTCCATCAATGGCTATGAAATAACTGGTCCCAGCTTTGCCTCAGGGTGTCTGTAAAATGTTGGAGGCTTGGAGAATGCCTGGGACAGAAGCCCTACAAGCTTGTCCTGTTCTTACTTCTTCAGAAATCCACTGTTGGCAACTATCAAAGCAAAGATGCTGGGCTGCATGGACCTTTGGTCCAAATCCACCCTTGCATTCTCCTCTCCTGCAGCAACCTTCCTGTCCAAGCCCCACCATTCTCAGCACCAGCCCTCCCAGCCCCCCTCTGCTCTTTTGGGCAAGTCTAGGTGGAAAAACTGCCTAAGTACCTCCTTCACTCTACATCACTGACATGGAGCTCAGCTCTTTTTTCACATAGAAAGCACCGCAAGGTTCCTTAGGTTCAAATATTGACAATCTCACAATATGGCTTTCAGTTTCATGGGGCTGTTAATCAGCGTTTGTAGCCCTTGGCAGTTTGGCCTTCATATCATGGAATCTTGGAATGGCCTGGGTCAGAAGGGACCTTAAGTAACATCTTGTTCCAACCCCCTGCCATGGACAGAGACAGCTTCCACTAGACCAGGTTGCTCCAAGTCCTATCCAGCTTTACTGAACATACCATTTTTATTCTATGTCACCCTCATCATTCATGAGTCCCTCAATTATGTTCCACTGATGGGATAATAACTCTGTGTATATATCTCAAGCAGCAGAACCTGGATCTTTGATGCTTTCCAGAGAGTTTGGGTACAGCACATGCTCTCAGCAGTTATCTTCACTTTCTAAGAGCTGTATCTCAATAACAGTCAGATATTCCTGCATTTGAAATAAGAGTTTCTCTACTTATTAGAGAATATATATTTTTTGGAGGTCTGTTGGCATACTCCCCTTTCCTTGCCTAGGGAATGAATCAAGGTAACCTGCAAACATCACGTACTTCATCACCAAGAAAACCAGTTGATGTCACATCATAGCATCATTTCAGTTAGAAAAGATCTTTAAAAGCATCAATTGCAACCATAAACATTTATCTTGAAACAAATAGCACTGAGACATCGTACTACTGGGAAAAAAACCCCAGCCGTAATCCTATGGCCATCAGCTGAATTACTCTACATTGCTAATTTAAGCAATTAAGCTTAAATGAAACCCCTGAATTTGCCCTGAATGGCCATAAGTACTTTGTGCATTTTAGAAAGATATATTTTATTTAGAGATATCAGATGAATAAATCAGATAACTAGTTCTACGACATAAATTCTTACTCTAACTGGGTGGTCAAAAATAAAATTCAAGCCCTTGTCAACCATATCATTTTAGATTGGATTTTGGGGCAAATTTCTTCATTGAAGCATTGGTCAGGCGCTGGCAGAGGCTGCTCAGAGCAGTGGTGGAGTCCCCATCCCTGGAGGGTTTTAACCCTGTGGATGTGGCACTTTGGGACATGGGTCTGTGGTGGCTTTGGCAGTGCTGGGCGAATGGTTGGACTTGATGATCCCAGAGGACTTTCCCAACCTAAACACTTATATGTTTCTATGATTTGCATTTTTAGATCTTCTTGTTCAGCTAAGGTCAAAGAAGGTATTTTGAGGTCCTGTAGTTTCTGCCTCAAGCCATGGAGCCAGGGAATGCAGCGTGCCTCATGGCGCCCAGCACTGGGAATTTTGGCCGTTCCAGGGACATAAAGATGGTTTAGCTGACAGGCCACAAGTGGGAAATGTGGGATAATGTCCCAAAGGGAAGCTTGCAGAAACAAGGGGCTTTGCAAAACCCACTTCTTCAGGTGCCAACAAGTCCTGGCCCCGTTGCCTACAGGCCAGCCTGTTCCTTGGAATCCTAGTATGACATTCTTATTTTTTGCAGCCTGAAGGATTAATTGACATCTGTCTAATCCTTCTTCCCCAAAAGCCAAGTTCAAGATAAGGCAAGATGGTGATTCTGCTGGCTTTGGTCTGGCTGGGACAGGCTAAGGGAAAGTTAAAGCCACAGGAACTGGAGCATCTTTTCTGTTCTCCCAGCCTGACTTGAACAGAAGACAAGACATTTGCTCCAGTCCCTCCTCTGAACTCTCCCCTCCAGATTTTGGTGGTTATTAGAAGCAGCTTCTCCTTTCTTGACCTGTCATCCCTACTGTGTTTTAGTAGTCCTGGGTGGTTCACTGAACCTGGTGAGCTGTGATGTACGGATCACACCAATGCAGACACCTGGGCAACTATTTCTGTCCATCTGAGGGATTTTCAATTTTAACTCCGTGGTCCTAAAATTCTGCAAGAAGCTTTGGTAAAAGAGTTTTGACTTCTACCCCAGCATGAGATCTTAAGCAGAACCATCCAGACACCACAGGGCTGTGGTAGCTTGTTTGGTTATTCTAACCATGTTCCTAAACGTGGCTTCCTTGGCAGCACAAAGTTCTGCCAGAGGATGAGAAGGACCCTCTGCTAAATTTTTGACATCCAGGATCTTTGGTTCCTCTTCCCAGATAAGGTTTCTTATGTGTTTTCCTGAGGTCATACCTAAGTTTTGCTGGAGCCAGAAAATAGCCCTTCTTTTCCCCCCAGTGACCCCCAGACCTTCATGGGCAGAGAACTTTGTTTCCTCAGACGCTGATGTCAAGACGAACATCTCCTTCTGTTTGCTCAGGACGAAACCCCACAGGAGGCTTCTGTCTATTTGTGTCATGAGCTGGGAGATAAAGAGGTGCAGTGATATTGATAATTGCATAACATACTGTATCAGGAGATGTTGTGATACTGCCCAAGTGTTGTGCCTCAACAGTAAATTCCATCACAGGTCAAGTTGTTCAATGACCTCAGCAGAGGGTGGCTCCATTCCTGATGTCTGCATGGCTGTGGAGTTCCATGAAACTCTATACCATTGCTGATGCTTTCAGGAATGCTACCCAATTAGGCAGACTGTGGCTTGCATACTACTCTAAAAGTGCTTGAGATGCCCCATCTGTGGAGAGAGAATTATTGCATGGAGTTGCTTCCTGAATGTGTATGTGGATTGTCATTTAGAGGAGAAAAGGAGATAAAGGGATAGTAATTGAGCTGTTTGGAGATGTAAAAATCCACATAAACTGCTCTCCCTGCTTCCACTAGAGTCTTGTTCTTGGGGTAAATTGTCAGCCCACCATGGGGAGTCTGTCCCTGCTTCCCATTCTGAACACATACACATGGAAGTGTGCATCCCAAAGAACACTGCTTCATGCTGGGAACACTTGTGCCATGACTTCTGAAGTGGGGGGAAAAAAAGGTGGAATGAAACTGGTGGTATTTTTGGGTGGCCATAGTGCTTTAAGCAAACAAGATGAATGCGGGGAGTAAGGCTGATGTTTCCATGAAGACAAACTTCCTTGTGTTTGTTTAATTCCATTGATCATGTTGAGAACTTTGGGAGATTTTTAATATCTTCTAAACTCCAGCTAAGCATCTGTGTGAACATGGGTTTAAGAAGGTAGGCTGGAGAACTGTGGGTGTTTTGGGAGTATTCCTTTGCTTCCCTGAAAAATCCTGTGCGACCCAGGTGAAAGCTGCTGAATTTTAAGACCTTTGAGGATTTTTTTTTTTTTGGGATATGTGTATGTTAGCACAGATTTGAAAGACAATTTTGTATTGAATTGTAGCTTGTCTGTGTCCTGCTGGAGGGGTCACATTGCCTGGAGAGGTCAGTGATGGTTTGGCTGCCTCATGGCCATGCAAACCAGTCCATAGTTTGGGTGTTCGTTAGGATTTCCTTTAATCTAGTCTGGCAATTCCTGTGATCTTTGATCTCATCCATCTGAATTGTACCCAGAGGTTCACATCTGACCTTTTGACCATTATATCAGTCTGGCAGCCTATGTTAATTTGTTATTTCATCATGATATTGTCCTTTCATTGACCTCTGGTTGTTTTCAGAGTCGGTGCTTTCACAAGTACAAGTCCCTCATCCTCTATATTTTCTGAGCTCTTTGTTCTTGGGTTATATTGGTGTCTGAGACAGTCTGGTCACACTAAAATGTGCATTTCTCATGTGGAAGAGACATCAGAGCTGGTGGCAAGCCTCGTTTTTGACATTATTTGTGATGGTCCAGGGCTTGGTGTTACCTGCAGTGAGATTGCCACAAAGAACTAAGAACTAATTGCCACTAAGTTCCTCCATTTGATTGACTTTTCCAGTTTAATAGGTAGCTATTAAATGATTAAATTTAATTGATTAGAGTAGATAAAGAGAACAGAACAATGTATGAGCATCTCAAGTGCATTTGTGATTTATTCTTCACCTGTGGAAACTTCGATGTGTAGAGTCTTGCCCACAGAAATGTGTGAAGCCTGACTATTACAGGTAGCTGAATTATTCATTAAGCAAATCTCTACCAAACTCCCTTCTCTCTCTCCAGTTGAGAAATGAAACATCTTGGGGTTAAAAAATGAACTGAAACATCCTGTTTATCAAATGTTTCTGTAGAATTTTTTCTCTGACGTAAAGCCCAGTTCAATGATCACCCAGTGAGTGCTGGTGGAGGGGGAGAACTCTGAGTTTCAAAGTAATTTCTTTTTCATCTTGAAATTTGGATATTCAGTTGTTTTTTGCTGGAGTTCAGAGTAACTTCAGGAACTGAACTGTCTTTCAGATCTATTTACAAGGAAGATGTATCTGCCATTTCCACTTAGACTGTACCTGTAAGCTTATATCTTTGAGGTTTCTCTGAGCTTCACTGGTTTGTTTTGCTTTGTTTCCAACCATGTTTTAACAAGATCAGCATCTCTCCATATTTTCCCTTCATTTCAGTAATTGCTTTCTCCAGTGACCCATTTCCTGTACTTTTCTGTTCAGGTATCAAGACCTCTGTGCACAACCCATGTACCCCAGTGCATAGAGCCTTCACTTAATCATATTATCATCTCAGGTAATTCACTAAAAGCTCCTCAGAGCAGCAAATGGAACAAAACAAAACAAAAACAAACAAACAAACAAAACCCACAAACAAACACCAAAAAACCCCCAGCACTTATTTCTCTCAACTACCTCCCCAGAGACACAACCCTTGTAAACAGAGCTGCTGACCAGACGCCTGGAAATTTGACATCATCAGCCACCGAGGTGGGAATTGAACTTCTTTCAAGTTTTCAAAGTTCTTTCACTGAAATAATTTAGCCCCCCAAAAATTCATTCCAGTTGTTATCAACTCTGCCACTCTTTGGATGTGCTGCAGAGCAATAAATAAAAAGACATGACTTTGAGTATATGTAAGATTCAAACCATAAAGTGACCTGTAACAAAAACACAATAATTGAGGTTCAACATCAAAGAAATAAGGAAACAACTCTGTCTCTTGAAGCCAGATGTGATGTGTTCTCTTAAAAGGAGCTGACCAAGTGTTCAGGTCTATTCTGCATCCTCAGAGCTCACGTTCATGATCTTGCTTGATAAAAATCCTGGATAACTGATGCAATCTCCTCAGGAAGCGGGGGGATGGCTGCCTTGCAGGAGCTTGGGAATGCAATGTACTTTTACCTGTGATTGACTGGAAGTTCAGGCTCAAATGAGAAATCAAGGTTGTAAATTCAGATAACTGAACAAAAGTCAAGTTGATAATGCTTTTTCTTCTTCTTGCTTGGCAATATTGTTTTGGTCGTACTGGGATGGTGTTGGGCCAGGGTTTGTATTGGTGTGATCTTGCCTGGAGCCAAGCTGACACAGATTGTTGTGTTCATCTTCATGGTCCCAAGGTGTCCAGGGGCCTCACAGATGTGCTGCAGAGGGAGGTGAGCGAGGCTGAGCTGAGCCACTCCAAAGGCAGCAGGAGAGTGACTGCGCTGCCTCTCTCAGGGAGCCTCCCCCAGAGATACCCACGATAAACCCACCCTTGCTGAACTGCCTGATGGGTTTAGTTACTGGACATCTAAGTCTGGAGCCAGGTTTAAAGGAGGTATGAAAACCTGAGTCAAGAGTTTAATTCTGTATCAGCTCTGCTGCCTTTCTTTTTGTCCAGCAATAATAAAGCAACAGTAAGCAGTTGGGATATTTCAGCCAAGGGAAGGAAAGGCTCCAGTGTGACCTAATTATGGCCTTCCAGCTCCTTGAAGGGAGCTGACAAGAAAGATGGAGAGAGACTATTTACAAAGGCCTGGAATGACAGGACAAGGGGGAATGGCTGCCCAGTGCCAGAGGGCAGGGTTGGATAGGGTATGGGGAAGGAATTGTTCCCTGGCAGTGGTGAGGCCCTGGCACAGGGTGCCCAGAGAAGCTGTGGTTGCCCCTGGATCCCTGGCAGTGTCCAAGGCCAGGTTGGACAGGGCTTGGAGCACCCTGGGACAGTGGAAGGTGTCCCTGCCCATGGCAGGGGGTTGGAATTGGATGAACTTTAAGGTCCCTCCGATCCAAACCATTCTGGGATTCTGTGATTCCATTATATTAGATAGTGTTGAACCAGCAGTGCTCTGAGGTCTCTGCTTCCATAAGTTGTTCTGTCCTCATCTACTTAGGGTTAGGATTTTTGTACAGACAAGAGACTTGCTTTGCTGGTTTTAAAATAACAGTTTTCTTAGTTTTATTGGAGAACATGAAGCCAAAGGTGCCTTTACATAGAAGTAAGAAAAAGATTTACCTAGAAGTGAAAAATAAGATCTGAGATGGTGCTTCTTTCTTGAGGGAATCCAATCCCGGTTAGATTTAACCTCTGCAAAAGTTGCTTTCTGTGCAGAGGAGTTTTACCTCTTCGATGGAAAGTCACTGGAAAGGACTGGGAGTTCTTGGGCCAACTGCTTGAACACAGTGTGGGTGTCTGTCACAGGGCAGATGAACTGTGCAAGGGCCCGGGGGTTCTGGGGTTGTCTCTAAAGGGAGATGGGGCAAAGCAGCTCTGCAGGTGTGGGCTACACATGGACACAGTGAACACGGCAGGTGCTTGGAGTCAGGAGAGAAAACCCAGTAGGAGAAAAAGATCAAGATAGGTCCATCCTCCCGAAATCCCAGCATCAGGAGCTTTGGGGTCATCCAGGCTGGAAATGACAGACAGGATACTTGGATTCTTAGCTGGAATGGATCTTAGCCCATGATTCTCTGGATCTTTTATATTTCCACATCATCTGTCATCAGGGAGTGTCACTCTGAGCCTGTGAGAAGAAGAATTCTTGTTTATTTTACACCTTTTCCTTGAAAGTGGTTTGAGGTGACACCTTCCTCTTTGCATTATGAAGAATAGTGAATAATTAACCTGTATTTGCATAATTTCCAATGTTCACATCTTTACAAGGCACGATCCTCTTCTGAGTGGAACACCGTGGGCTCCTCTTACCCACAAATTTCCCACCTTTTTGCTACCTATTTTTGCTACCTGTGCCCTTTTTCGTATTTTCCCATGTTGAGATAGAATCACCATTACCAAGTGGCCTGTTGGGCTGTAAGTGTGCCACAGACAGCATTTCCCAGTCTTTTTTTCCCATAAATTCTTAACTTCATCTGCTTTATTGGGTAGGGCAGGAATATATATGTATCTATTAAATATATATATACAGTGCCCACCAACAGTGTGATGCTTTCAGAATGTGTTCCAGAATAATTCCAGGATCTCTCCTGAGTTCAGTGAGCTATTTTAAAATCTATATCCTTGTCTTCACAGCTCAAATGGTTGTTCCCAGGCACATCCCTTTGGTACTGAACTTCCCCTCTCCCAGCACAGAACCATTTCAGCCACAGTTACACACAGGGCTGATCCCAACTCCTTGCTGAAGAGGACTTGCTCTTCTTTTTCCCTAACTACTGCTTTCTTCTTTTCTACTTTCTGCACCATAATTAATCCCTCACTTGCTGTGACCCCAGGCCTTGTGAGACCCTTTCCCAAACCTGTCCAACTCATTACAACTACAGCAAATGCTCAATTTTACTTGCTGGGTTCATTTTCTGATGTTTTCATGAGCTGAATGAGCTCATGGAGGAGTCAAGGATGGGGTGAGCAGTGGGGAATGTGTGGCCAGGAGCATGGGAGGAGGTGGGAGCTGTTGGCATCATGTTGCTCAATAAACCATCCACTGGGTAGCCTGAGATCCTTCATGCAAGTCTTCCCAATCAGTCTGAGATTGGATAATTTGGATTTTCAGAAGTGGATAACTCAAAAAAATACTGTTTCATCTGCAAATTTTGTCACCTCATTAATTTACCCTTCCCCAAGTAATTTATGACCATGCTGAAATGCTCTGCATGGGAACATCCTAATTTCCTCCGTGGTGCCCCATGATGCAAACAATTCATGTAGGTTTTTTTTTTCAAATATTTTTTGAGTGCATCTTTCATTCCTGAGTTATTTGTTGGCCACAGAGACTCACTAATAGACATCCTGCTTCTAATGTGTTGAAAAAGGCTTTATTGTTTTTATGGGAGCCCCTGGCATGTTTTCCTCTTTTGAGCAAATCTCCTTAATTTGCCAGAAAATTACAGTCTTTACTGTTCTCATCCTTTGGATTCAAGTTCCACTTTTCAAAGGTTTCCTTTTCTTTCTGGTCTTTTTTCCTTGATTATTCACTGTTTGGTTTTGGGCGCAATGGTGTAAATTTACTCCAAGCCTCCAGCAGGAAATCTTTCAATATTTTCTGTATTAAAAAACACATTTTGCCTTTTCATTTGCTTTCTGAAATGTTTTTCCAACTACTTCTCTTATTCTTAGACTTCTAGTGGTTTGAGAAAGATTGATAGATAGACTGATTGGTTGATTGATTGATCCTTCCTACAAATAGGGGAATTTAAATATATAATGGGCACTATTAGATAAATAATCTGTCTTCAACCAACCCTCCTGTGCACTATCCAGGATTGCACCTATTTTGGAGGTTGCTCCAAACTTTTCCATAAAGAAGTTGATAAAGATATCAAAATCTGTCTTCTGATCAGACTTCAATGCAACATTTACCCTGCCAGTATGGCCATGATTGAAGTCACCCGTTAATTAAGAGCTGCCCAGGGAGGTTTGCAGTCCCCATCGCTGGAAGTGTCCAAGGCAGGACTGGATGTTGTGCTCAGTGCTCTGGGTGAGTGACAAGGTGGGGATCAGGCACAGCTTGGACTCAGTGGTCTTGAAGATCTTTTCCAACCCCAGTGATTCTGGGATTCTGTGGTTAATATTGTGCTTTTCTGCTTTTGTGACCTCCCTCACTTGCCTTTGCCTTTCCTGGTTCCTGAATCACCACAGAGAGATCATCAGTTGGTAGCTTTGGTTTTTTTTTTCCATACTGACGTAGAATTTCAACTTATAGATCTTTGAAACTGTTTCATGCAATTAAATATATTTTAGTGCAGCCCACTGTATCTCTGTTATCACAACAACATCTGAATTAACTTCTTTACCTTGAATTTCCCAGGTGCTTATGAAATTAATTTCGTAATTTGAAAGTAGTCAATTTGGTTTACCCATCTTAACTTCAGGCTTGGGTTTTCTGTTTGCAGTACAGGTAAATATTTATATATATTTATACATACAGATGTATATCTGTATATGTGTACACATATAGATATATATACACATGCACATGTACATATTTGTTTACACGTACATGATATACATTTATTCATCAAACCAGAAAGGTTGGTTTGGGAGGGACCTTAAAGATCATCCAGTTCCAACCCCTGCCATGGGCAGGGACATCTTCCACTACCCAGGTTGCTCCAAGCCCTGTCCAACCTGGCCTGGAACACTTGCAGGGATTATTGATACCCAGAGCATTCTTGCATGTGGTATCAGTGCAATGTTCAGTTTTTTAGGTGCAGGAATTAAGAGACAAATTTTATCTCCAGATACCAGCTACGAATAGATAAAACCTGGCTTGCAAAATGACTTTAGGGACCCAAGGGATCAGCGTGGTATGGGGGTGCTGCTGGAGTGGGGCACTCTGGGAGCTCCGGTGCCTTGGGAAGAGCAATGGGTTGGGAAAGGCTCTCTGGAGTTCCTGGTCCAGAGTTGGAACCGGGCACAGACAGATGCAACGATGGAACATCTGCAGTGCTTGATCTCTGCAAACATTCATCAAAGTCTGAGCAGGCAACAAGTTTCCTCTTGTTATGTCCTGGTTGGATCTCGCTCGCAGACAGCGCGCCACGATCCTCATCTTCCCTCGCCATCCTTCACTGCTGCAGCAGCTTTCCCGAGCCTCAGGCGCCACAAGCTCTGACTCATTTACTTAATATTCTTCTAATGAAACTGCTCAGAGCTCTGGACCCATTCTCCTCCAAAACAATCCTTCTCCTCCCTATTTTTCCACACCCTTCACTTTCTTCTCAGCTCCTGTCACAGTCCTAATCAGACTTTAGCTGAGCTCCCCTGAGTAGACTTTCCCTTCCATTCCCTGCCGGATCCTTCATGTCCTGCCAGCCTGGGGAGGGTATGAATGACAGTGGAGGGGCCAGGTGACCTTTAGAGCAAAGCCAGGAGGGTGAGAATCAAACAGGAGTTTCTTCAGCCACGGTGCAATGGGGAGAGAGGGATAGACATACCGGTGTCCTCCCCACCCTGAGTTTGGAGCAGGATCCTGGGTAGCTGGAAGCTGCACTGGTTCCAAGTCATCCTTCAGTGTGGCAGGGGAGCTGGTACAAGCACAGGTGCTTCTTCCAGAAAGGATGGGAATGTCAGAAAAGGCTGAGAGTTGTCAGCTGTTTGTATTGGGTGGGCTGGAGGGTACTGGGATGAACAGAGCCCCAAGCCAGGGCTGCCACCAGAATCAGCCAGACAGCAGCTGTGGAAATTCTTGCCCAGCCTTGTTGAGGACCTGTTACCACCATAATTCAAAGATGACAAGGTGATAGCATTCCTGGAGTCCTGATCTCTTGATTTCAGGACCTGAAAACCCAGGTAGAAGCTCTAGACTGCTCAAGGGAAGCTGGCCAAGATAATTTTTCTCTTTTTGTGTAATCTGCATCTTCCAGGATCTACCTGAGACACCTCCCAGGCATCTCCTGGAGTCTTTTCGTATCTCCTCCAGGCATCTGGTATGCCAGGTACCATCTCTCAGAGTCTTTTCATCTCTGATTTAGGCACTGGATATCCTTGGTAGCAGTCCCAGAGTCCTCCAAGGAAGTAATCTGAAATGTTTTTTCTCCTTTCATGGAAACCTCATCTTCCAGGATGCACCAGGCATCTCCAGGAGTCTTGTCACATCTCCTCTTTTCACATCTCCTCTTGGTAGCTGAGATCCCAGGTAGCAGCCCCATACTCCTCCAAGGAGGTACCCAAGGGGCTCTTTCTCTTTTGAAGGAAAGTGTATATTCTGAGATCCACCTAAGCTGAGCCCCTTCTCAAGCATTTCCTGAAGTCTTGATCTCTGATTTCAGGAACTGAGATCCCAGGTAGCAGCCCCACACTGCTCCAGGGAAGCTTCCCAAAATGTTTTTGTTCTTTTGGTAGTAGTTCTCTGTTCCAGGGTCCAGTTGAAGTTCCTCAAGTATCTGCCAGGCGGGCTCCGAGCAGGGCCCAGGCTCTGCTCCAGGGGCCCAGCAGTGGCACCAGAGCCACGGGCAGGGACTGAGCCCAGGAACTGCCCCTGCACAGGAGGCAGAACTTCTGCCCTGGGCAGTGCCCAGCCCTGAACAGGCTGCCCAGGGAGGGGCTGGAGTCTCCCTCAGCGGGGAAACTCCAGAGCCCTCTGGACACAATGCTGTGCCCTGTGCTCTGGGATGGCCCTGCCTGAGCAGGGAGGTGGCACCAGTGACCCTCTGTGCTCCCTTCCAGCCTGGCCCACTCCAGGATTCTGTAAGATACAAAGGGAACTGCAGCACACATTTGTTGGCAGTGCTGAGGTCCAGGAATAGGAAGTTTCATCTCCTTCCTCCCTTACTCAGGTCCACTGACTTTGCCTCCTCCCTGCTCAGATGCTGGCACTAAGCACTGGGAGCAGCCCTTTGTATATTTTATATAAATATCAGTAGTGGAAGCACTGCATGAGAGGCTGTGAAAACTGTGGTGGAAGCAGGGCGAGAAAGGCAACATAGGGATAACCAGCACACCCACAGGTTTTCCTGGATGTGGGACACAAATGGTGCTGGAATGGATCTGCCCCAGCTTGATTGCTCAGGATGGCACAGCTGAGTCCAGAGAGGATGGTGGGCCTGTGGTATTACCTTTTCTAGGATGCAGAGACTGTCAGGGGGATTTCAAACCGTTCTGCATTGTTGGTGGGGCTGGTTTTTTGGGGGGGGGTTTTCTGTTGGTTCTTTGTTTGGTTTTTTTTTTGTTGTTTGTTTGTTTGGGGTTTTTTGTTTGTTTTGTTGGGTTTTTTGTGTGTATTTGTTATTTTACTGAATCTAAAGGACTTTGACAGACTTTGGTCCTCTTGGGAAGCAAATGGGGCTGATCCAGGGCAAGACTGGCTGCCCAAGGAACGATGTTTTTTCCTAGGGCTGGAAAACCTGTGGACATGGCTTCTCAAACTCAGTGTTGATAAGCAGATTCCTTGCTCCTAAGGAACATGTCCTGTCCATCCTCAGGATGTCTTTTTAAAAGTGTTGCTATGGCATCTGCAGAATGGCTGCATCCACAGGAGAGGATTTTGCAGGGTATTCGTAAATATTAAATAATAGGTGGGTGGATGTTCCTGCCAAGATCTGGTATCATTGCATGGAGGATTTCTTCCTCCTGAGCAGCTCTGAAGGATGCACAGGGTGGTTCTGAGCAGCAGGAGAGAAGGATTTGGGTTTGGGTGGATGATGGGGGTGCTGAAGGGTGCACGAGGCGAGTGGTTAGGGAGGTGATTGGGAAGAGGTTTGGAGCAGGGGATTAGTGGGGTGAGGAGGATAAGGTCTGTCCAGGGTTGCTAATGGGAGGAGCGGAGCCATTTCCCGTGCATGAGCTGGAGGCTGGTCCTGAGCAAGGCCAGGCAGGGGCTGGTGAGTGTTGTTGAAGCTGCGCACACAGAGCTCTCCTGCTCCCGCAGCCTGTACAGACAGGCCCGTGCTACTCAAAGGAGGGTTCGGATTCTTGCCCTCTGGGGGTTTCCAGCCAGCTCGCAGTTCAGAGGAGTCCTTTCTTTCTCCTGCTGTTCACGCCCTGCAAAGAAATTTCCATCAACAAAAGAAATTGTTTTATAATCAACTTGATGTTCATCCCCAATTCTGGGCTATGAAAGGGGTTTTGAAGGACCAGGGAAATTAAGCCTGAAGGTTGTGGAAGAAGAGGACAGCAGACAGTGGCACAGCCCAGCTAGGATGGGGGGAAGGAATTTTGGGGACACTCCAGAGCCAGTGAAACTCTTGGGTGCGTCTCTGAGAATGGGAGCAATTGGACAAAATGCAAAGCAAAGGAAAGGAGTAATCCGTGGAAATAAAGCATTGGGGGATCCCCTGTGTGTATCATCGTAGGCTGAGAAGATTTCTACTCCTGCAGCTTTTCTGGTTGGATTTCGGCTGTTGGGTGCTCCATGGCATGAAGATCCTTGAAATGTTGGTTGTTGCTCAGGCTGTACCTCAGCCAATATGACCGTGTCAAACTCAGAAGGATTTTCTTTGAGGAGTGTTTGTTATCAGTCCAGGGAAAAAAACAGTCCTGTTAAACCCTACTTGATGTCAGCCCTGTCGTGAACCTTCTCAGGTCAGGCTGGGTAGAAGAACTGTTTTGAATTATCGGGCTATGCTTCAGGCTTTTGGAAAGCAGCTGTTGTGTCCCTTTGCAGTACGAGTATCGCTGCCTGGATCCGCAATTGTGGAGTCAATATTTTTTAGAGAAAGATGGAAACATGGGCTGCCTCAGGAGCTGGACTCGGTTACCTGACTGGTTTTCTTGGCTTCCATGAATGTGTCCAGAAGCCAGTGAGTTTAGAAAGAATTTTTTTTGTGCTTACAAAAGGCAATTTTTAAATGTCAATGTTGAAAGTACTTCTTCTTGGTTAAAAAAAAAAATCACCACCGAACCATCCCAAGCTGGCTGGGCAGAAAACTGCCTGAGCGGCTGAGCTGAATCTATGGCATCTTCTGGAAGATTTTTTAGGGCTTTAAAAGGAGCCCCATGTTAGTGTTGTATCTCCCAGGCAGGAGCTCACACTGACCAAGACACCACAGCCTTTAAGCTGTTTGTATCCAAATTGTTTGGTTACTTAATTCTAAACCGACCACATCCCCATAGTTGGAGGAATTGCCACATCATGGTGCTCTGGCAGTGTCCTGTGGCACTTGATTAACAGCAACTAAATAGCAGTGGGGTCAGTGGCCAGCTGGCCACTGAGCAGGAAACTGGATGACAAGAAGAATGAATCGTTTTCCATGGAAGCTGGAGTGTCTGTCGGCACTGGAAGCTGTGAGGATGGATTAGCCTCCAGGATGTTAACCATGGAGATGGCTCTCAGTGTTTGCTGCCAGTGCTGATAGCCTGGGGAGCAGATGGCACATGGATTCATCTGCCCCATTGCCCACCAAGCCGATGAGTGTGGCTGGGGAAGAGGGGATTTGATACAGTTGAACAGAAGCAGCATCTGTGCAGGTTTCCAAAGCATGAGAACCTGCCATCCCTGGACAGATCTCTGGGAGAAGCAGCAGTGTTTGGGAATTCCCCAGCTCCCGGTAGCAGAAGTGATTGATGGGAGCTGGGAGATCCTGGGATTGGTACATGAGGAGTGGTGTTCAGGCTGTCAGGCTGCCCCCACTTCAAGGGGAGCTGTGATGAGCAGCGCTGTCAGAGGGCAGATGTGAGGGATTGATCACAGAGCTGGGAGAGAACTCAGGCCGAGAAGAGTGGGAAGAAGGGGCTGTGCTGCTCTCTTATCTCAATTAGATTCAGCAAGGAAGGTCACTTCCAGCCTATTTCTTGGTATTAGAGGAGGATTTGAATGCTCCTGCAGGAAAAGTGCCACCCTCACTACCCCATAGCAGTTTGTCCAAGTTGACCTCAGTGGTTTCCTGCCAAAAATACCTGTGAACAATAATGACTTGTTAATGATTTATCCCTGTGTTCTCAAGTGCTGCACTGATTCTGAATACCACAGAAACCATGGGGCTCTTAAGGTTTTGGCTACAATGGCTTTTTGTCCTTCCCCTGTGACAGGGATGCCAGTTGCATGAGGGAGCCAAGGGCTCAGTGTACTGGGCAGTGTAAATGCACATTGTTCAGTGTGACTTTAGGGAATATTGGTGGGAAAAACAACTGCATTGGACCAGGGGAGAAATCAACTGAGCTGTAACGAAGGTTTGTCCCTTGCAGAGTTTGCAGGGTTGTGAGCAGACACCAGCAGGTTCCCCACGGTGCCAGCAAGGCACAGCTGTATAGAGAGTGTGCTCTCTGCAAAGAGCTGCAAATCCACGTTGTGTGGACCTGGTGGGGCTCTGGACATGGGATCCAGCACAACAAGCTCTCTCCTTCCCTGGGAGATGGGCACCTGCCATTTCCCATCAGGAAGAGTATGGAGGGTATCACAGCAAGAGTATGGAGGTTTTATGGCATAGAGGGATGAGGTACCACACCAAAAAGCTCTCACCTGTGCTTCTGGATGGCTGTGCAGTAAACCCGCCTCAGCCATCCTGCCTTGGGAGTGGGAGCACCACAAAATGAAAAGCAGCAGAGAGGGGGAATCTGTGATTGCAACAACTACCTCCACCCTGCAGAACCAGGAGAAAAGACAGTGGAGCCCAGAAACCAGAGTCTGCATGAATGGGACTCAAGGTGTTCATGGCTCATTTTACACAGCAAAGTACAGTTTCAGTTCTGGGCATCCAAAGCAGAACCTTCAGGCAGTGCTTGACTCTCCCAGTGGTCTTTGTCTGGCAAGGGCCAGTGTCACTGTCAAAAAAAAAAAGCAGAAAAATGCAGAATTGACAGGTGCCAATGGAGACAGTCCATCGTGTCTCCTCCTCTGCAGGAGCCAATGAAGAGAGCAGCAGACTTCCTTTCAGAAACCAGGAGGACTTTCTCCTTTCTGACTTCTTTAGTCTCAAGTTCTGTGGCTCTAGATGTCCTCATTATCCCAGCACTCATCCTCTTGTGTCCCCTCTCACAGAGATCCAGGATGGTGAGGGCTGGATGCTCCAATGGAGGTGATGTCACAACTCACCTCCTTTCACTTGCCCCAGACAAATGGGCTGCGAGTGGCTCCCTTCCCATTCCTTGGAGTAAAACAGCTGGTAGAGCTCAGTCAATTCAAAGGAATGTTTGATCAAATTATTGGGGCCCTTGAATGAAGACAGTTGGTAGAGCATCCACTGAATCTCACTCTGTTGAGCAGGGAAGTTATTTCACTTCCTGGCCTGTTTGTCCTTCATCCTGCATGTTCACTGCTCTGTGCTGCTCTGGACACGGCAGCAGATGCCTGAAAATGGAAATTTCTCCACAGTTTTGGCCTCAGTCTCTTAAGTCCTGGGGCAAGACGTCTGTCATTTCTATCCATAAGAACCTCCACCTGGAGACTTGCCCTTTGGTAATGAATGCTCGAGTCTCCAGAGGCTTCCAACAGGCTGAAACTAAGGGAAGAGTTTCATGCTTACCTGCTTTAAGCTCCTTCCAGCGTGCCAGCTCAGCTCTTTGAATGTCTGTGACACCATGGAGCCACCTGGAAGGTGGCTAGTGGAAGGTGTCCCTGCCCATGGCAGGGGGTGGAATGAGATGGTCTACAAGGTCACTTCTAGGATTCTGTGATCTTCAGTGGCTGGAGTCCCCCAGGATGTATCAAGGATGGTAACAGAGTTCACTCTTGGAAGTCTCCTGTGCAATTATCTTCAGTCCAAGAAAGAGTATTTTATTGACTTCTCTGAAATCCTTTGTTGAGATCAATTGCAGGGAATGTTGTGGAACAAGTATAAACGGGCTAAAAGGAAATAAGGTGTGTTTGTGAAATCCTTCAGGCTGTTCACCAGCCGGCTCTGGGTACAACTCCCAGATCAGTAACTCCAGTAATGCTGGGAAGGAATACCAAGTGGAAAACCACTTTTTGAATGGTCTCTGCTGGCTTGTGATAGTCAGGTCACAGATTCCCAGAATCCCAGAATGGTCAGGCTGGAAGGGGCCATCGTGGGTCACCTGGTCCCACCCCCCTGCTCAGCAGGGTCATCCCAGAGTGCAGGGCACAGGATTGTGTCCAGATGGGTCTGGAATATCTCCACCCCATCCCTGGTTAGCCTGTTGAGGGCTCAGGCACTGCCCAGAGAAGAAGTCCTGCGTCATATTCAGGTGGAACTTCCTGGGCATCAGTTCCTGCCCAGGTCACAGGGTTATGTCAATTTTGGGTCTGATCCCTTGGGCCTGTGCTGAAATTCTTGTTTCTGCTCAGCATCTAAAGACATCAGTGAAAGAAATTTTCAAGCAATTTCACTTTTGCTGTTTAAGCTGGTGCTGCCCAGTTGTTGTGTGGCCTCAAGAAAAGCAGCGAGTGTGGGTTGGAAGTGAGGCAGGAATGCAACCCAGGCACCCCACTTTTGGTGCCTCCTGCAGCAGCAGATGAGTTCAGCATCCCCAGGAGCCAGGAGCTGCATTCTCAGCATTCCTGCAGCTCCTTAGATGTCAGTGATGTCATCGATAGCAGCCAGGGAATTGCAGATCCCAGAGGGCCTGAACTCATGTCTTAGCAAGTAAGCGTAGGAGGAACCAATTTCTGTCGTGTACTGCACTGTACCAGCAAGTTTCATTGAATCAAATCACAGCAAATGTATTTGCATCTACATTTCTGTCTTCTGGGAATACAGCAATGTTCAACAAGGGAGACTCGTGTCCTCCCCCAGCCACTTGCTCATCCGTAATACAGAAAACTACATCTGAGCAATAAAACAGCAGGAAGCCAGTGCAGGGTGAGAGTGAAAAGCAACTGATTTATTCTTTTAGCTGTTCAATCTTTGTCTTTGTGCCCAGGACCAGCTGACATAAAACATATTTCAAGACAGAACTGGCATGGAGTGAAGGCATCAGCCCTTCTCTGGAAATCATTCCTTGGAAACTCCATTTCTTGTCAGCCTGTGAAAGAGATGCGTTTGCATTTTTCTTTTTGACAAAATAGCTTGTTTTAGGAACACAGGAGCAAAATTTTAATTGAAGTTTCATAGTATTATCACCTGGCATTTTGTACCAAGAGCTTTAGGATGATGGCAAACCAATACTGTGCAGGCTCTTGGTAGGCACGGTTCCTGCTGCTGGTATAGCTGGGAGTTTGGAACTCTGGGATGGACTAAAGCAGCACTCTTTTAAACAATGGTTTGGTGGTACCTTGAAGCCACGATGGCACAGTCTGCACATGAATGGCATTAAATAGCATTTCACAGCCTAAAGTTTGGTGGTGAGGGAGCCTGATGGGCCATGAGACATGTTTCTATCTGAAAAGGAAATACTAATTTTTTTTCTAGTTGTATTTAGGAAGTTGCCTCTGACAGGACCTTCCAGGGCAGAGCATGGTGCAGAGATTAACTTCTGCACTCGCTGAGCCTCCCCAGGTGGCTGTGGGTGCAGGACCATGGGTAGGACGGACCCTCCTCTGCAGCTGCGGAATTTCCTGCTCGGAAGCAGAGTTTGCTCTGCAGCCTCAGTGCTGCTTGAATGTGGCTCTGTGTTACTCAGCTGTAATTAGAGCACCTTGCCAGTTCTTTATTTCATCCATTAATTTCAACGGGATTTCTAGATCTGGTGCAATTTGCCCCAGAGAGCTGGGGCTTGTTTTCAAGCTCAAATCTAGCCAGACCTTATACTTACACCTGCATTTCTCCATCTACAAATAACAATAGAAGTGATTTTATCTAATCTTCTACCACCTGGTTTGTTCTTGTGCTCACTCTTAGGTATGAGGGTATTGAAAATGCTTTTGGCAGGAGGAGCTTTAAGCTGTGTAACCACCAGCATTAACACAACCACCCAGGCTATGTGTAAGGAACCACGTATGGATGGCAGTGACCTCATGCAGGGAGGGAAACCTGGACAGCCAGAGCTCGTGGATTGTGTGGTGTCCTCTATGAAGGCCTGGAAGGCAGCACAGCAAAGCCGTGGCCAATGTCCTGCAGGCAAAGGCCCACCTGCATGCCGCCCTGGGCACGGGGGGCTTCAGGGAGCCCTCGGGCCTTCCTGTGTCTCTACGTGACTTGGCACCTGGATCCCAGGACACCTCTCCAGAGCAGATCTGTGACTTTCTAGCTTGGGTTTCATGACGGAGTGCCCAAGGCCCCTCCTCTACGCCGGCATTTTGGCGCTGTGCTTTGGAAGGACTCCAGACCAGCAGTGAAGGGCTCTTTGATAATATCTGATGGGTGGGTAAGAATTTTGGGCAGCAGCCAAGGTACACATTGCCTGTAATCGTTAACTTGGTCTGTAAACAGTTCAAACGGCACTGAAGAGGCCGTCAGTTATTACATTAGAGAGAAGCCTTTCATGTGCCCGCGCAGGAGCCAGAGCCACACAGCGCTGGCCCCTGCGGAGCAGCTCTGGCTGCAGAGCTGCAGCACAGCCTGGCTGTACAGCAGGTGCTGAGCGCCTGACCTTCAAACCCTTGGCGCTGCAGCAATAACTAAATCATTACTTTCCTTTTGTTCTGCACCTGGCTCAGCGGTGGAGCCCAGCAAGATGGAGGGGGAAGGGATCAGGCAACACTCCCCCCGGCGCCAGCCAGGAAGGTTCAGCAGGGCTGGTTCCTCCACCCCAAACCCATCTCCTGCCAGCAGCTTTTCTCTGGGGTGACTCCTCCACCCCCAAACCCATCTCCTGCCAGCAGCTTTTCTCTGGGGTGACTCTTCCACCCCCAAACCCATCTCATGCCAGCAGCTTTTCCCTGGGGTGACTCCTCCATTTCAAGCCCATCTCCTGGCTGTAGCTTTTCCCTGGTGAGAGCAGCTCCATGTGCAATCCTAACAAACGTTTCACTCATGAACAGGTAAAGCTTCCCTGGAGCATTCCTAGTTTCTCCAGAAATGGCCGCAGTGCTGGTTCAGGGCCATGTCAGGGTCCTGACATTTCCAGGCAACAATGCTGCTGAGTTTCATCTTCAGGAGAGTTTTAGAGAATTTCCCAGTCCACATCAACCTCTGGACAGCCCTTTGGTCTCTTTCCAGGACCAGTTCAGCCCTCCTGGAGATGCTTCAGAAGAAGTTGTTGCTTAATTGCCCCAAAAGGAATTTTCTGGTCAGTCTTTGTTCTTCTAGATCCGCTTTTTCCTTTCTAGAAGATCAAGAATGCTCTTTCTGGCATCAGTTGTCAAGGTTTTAACTTTGAAACCCATTGTGAGAAGCTGGTGGTTGAGGAAAAGTACCCAGTGGCTGCAATAAAGCGATCTGGACTCAGGTGAGCCTCTATGTGGCCTGTCACTGCAGAGCTGCTTTCAGGGTCAGAGCTGTTTCAGGTGTTTCATGGACCAGTTCTGGGAGTCCTCATGTGTTTGTGCCACCCCGGAGCTGTTCCCAAGTGACCTCTGTGCTTGGAGAGGTGAGGGAGCTGCCAGCACAGCTTGGGCTTTGCCAGTGCTTCGAGGGCTGCAGAGGGACAAGACTTGAGTGAGTTCTGTGGGACAGTTTTAACCTCCCAGCCACTGCCAGCACAGTACAGATGGTCGTGTCAAAGAGGATCTTCAAGGGCAGAGATGGCTCCAGAGTGGGGACAGGCTGGGCACTCGAAGGTACGTGAGGTGAGCAGGTCAGTGTGGGTTGGATGCTCTCCATGGGATTTGGGATCCAGACTGCCTGCAGAGTGCCTGAGGCAGAGGAGCATGAGCTGTTCTCCCATGACTTGGGCCAGCTTGCCTTTACTTCCATTTAGTGCTGTGAGTCAGGGCTGACCAGACTCCCTTTGTCTTTGATACTCCAACATGGATGTGTGGAGCAGACAGAGACAGTTTAACCAGACATTGTTACGGAGCTTTGCCAGAGGCTTCCTTGCCAGTCCATACAATCCTCATAATGGCTGGGCCAACAAAAGCAACACTTGCTTCCCTCATGTGGGACTTCTCTGTCCGCAGGAGAGCAAACTTCAGCAGAGCTGTCAGTGAGGGGCATATGAGACTTTTCTCCAGCCCCATGGGAATAATTTAAGTTGGAAAAGCCCTCCAGGACCATCAAGTCCAGCCTGTGCCTGATCCCCACCTTGTCACCAACTCAGAGCACTGACTGCCATGTCTAGGCCTTCCTTGGGCACCTCCAAGGATGATGGCTCCACTATCTCCCTCGGCAGCCCCTTCTGAGGCCTGACCACCCTTTCCATGGAGAAATTCCTCCTGATGTCCAACCTGATCTTCCCCTGGCACAGTTTGAGGCCATTTCCTCTTGTCCTGTCCCTTATCCCCTGGGAGCAGAGCCTGACCCCCACCTGGCTGTGAAGTCCTTTCATGGAGTTGCAGAGAGTGACAGAAAAGATACGGACTTCACCTAAACTGTCTAATCCTGCACATGTGATGATCAAATAAACACCCCTCTTGGGTTCAGCACTGCTCTTTGTTGCTCACCAGCTTGGTAATGAAAAGGAGAGGGGAAAACAGTCATTTCTTGTTTAGGGACTGATTTGTTGTATCAAACCCTTAGGCCCTGCTGACCCTTGACTCGGGCCAAAGGTAGTGACGCTCGTGAGCATGAGTAAAGGCACAAGGATGAGAGTATTGCACTGGTACTTTGTAGGTCCTTTGTCTCCTCTCCCACCTCTGGCCATTCCTTCAGGTCACTCGGATGGTTGTCTTAGCTGTTTGCACATTGAGAAAGGACCTGAGACTCTCTAAGAATAATGCATCTGTTATCAGTGAATGTGTTTGTCTGTGACTCACACATGGGTAAGGTGTGTTTGCTGTTATAACAGCTCTTGAAACTTTATGCAAGTAAATTTAAAAAGCCCCATATCCTGATGGCTGAGCTTTGTGCCCAGGAGTCATGGAAGTGGCAATTTTTCCTTGGGCCTCTCAAAACACTCTCCTGTTCTTTTCCAGCCAGCCGTTTCCATCTTCTTCATGGCTAAAATCCACTTCATCTCCCTGCCCTGTCCCTCCTCATCCTCCCATGTCCTTCTAGCAGTGTCCCACAGCACTTTCCAGCTCTGTTCTTGCTGTGTTTTAGCCTCTTGGCAGCATCTCCTGTGCCTGTGGTAGTGTCCTGTCATTCCTGCTGCTCTCTCTGTGAGTAGAGTGGAATGGTCTTGGGGTAAGAGTGGCTTCTGTTCAGCTGGTAAAGCTGGAGAGTTCAGGTAAACTGGGAAGAGCCTTTCTTACAGCAATAAAGACATACAGTATTATTCATGGAGTCACAGAATCACTGAGGTTGAAAGACCTTGAAAAGCATCAAGTCCAGTCTGTGACCAATCCCCGCCTTGTCACCCAGCCCAGAGCACTGAGTGCCGTTCCTTGGACACCTCTAGGGTTGGGAACTCCAACACTTCCCTGGGCAGCCCCTCCCTATACCTGAAATGAAGAAATTCTTAGTGATGTCCAGCTTGAACCTCCCTGGGCACAACCTGTAGCTGTTTCCTCTTGTTGTGCCACTTCTTTTGGAGAAGAGTCTGGTCCCCACCTGGCTCCAACCTCTTATAAGGTTGAGCTTTGAGGCAGGCTGGGAGAGGAGGATATGGTGACTGGGTGGTCCCAACAGAGTGGTGTTGCTGTCAGGAGTATTCTGCATTGACTGAGAAGTGCACATGGCTTGTTCCATCCCAGCCGTGCATGGTCCCTGGAGGTGTCCCTGGTGCCAGCAGCTGGGGCACTGCCCACACTCCGACACCTCTGGGAGATGCACTGTGCAGGTGCAGATCTGGCTTTTAGAGCTGAGACATCTGCCCTGCTCCTTTGCACAGGAATCCTGTCTCAGGTGCCCTGTTTCCATTTCCTCATAGACCCAGCAGAGGATCTTGCCCAATAATTCTTACAGCCAGGCTAGTGTTGGCAGCAAAGATGGAGGTGGTAGTAGGAGACCACTTCCACTTGCCTTTTGAAGCCTACAAAGGAATATAAACCTTACTTAGCTCAGAAGCTCACTGACAGATTTCCAGCAGAGTAGAGGTGTCTTGAGCCTGACATATCCACAAATCCAGGAATATCCATACCCTGCCTCATAAGCTCATGCTGGGTCACAGTGACATGACACAGCTGGGTGAAGCCAGCAGTGGGTGTCTCCCATGGATGTACGGACCTGGCACGACAATGCCCGAGATGCTCCATGTCACCAAAGGTGCCATTGTGGTGCTGTAGGCCCCTGGCTCATCCCCTCACTGCTGCTTTGGCTGTAGCTCATCTGTGAAGGAGCTTTTCCACAAGGCATTTCATCCACTCGAGGCTGTGGCACCGGTGGCATGTGGAGAATGGTCCTGGCATGAGATGGAGAATGGTCCTGGTATGAGCTGTATTAGGGGAGGCCTTGCTATCCTGGACAAAATCCTTGCACCTTTCTCCTGGCCCTGCATGTATGAGCATTCCCTCAAGGTCTTGCATGGGAGTCTACCTGCTGGAATACTGGCTAGAGGAGGGGAGGGAGAACTGGCACACAGCTTGTGGTAATTGGGAGTGGGGCTGTGGCTGAGCCTCATCCCTGATGGGCTACAGCTGTATGAGACAGGTGATTAGTATTGAAGGTAATGAGCCACAGATTGCTGAGGGGCACTGACCAACCACAAAAGGGTGGAGAGGACACACAGGTGGAATGCTTGTGAGATCAAGAGTTTAAAAGGTTGTACTGAGGAGCAGTAAAGAGCAGATGCTTACAGCCTTCTGAAGTGACCTGATGTTACTCCGTATCAGCAGATGCCTGAAGCCTTCTTGTGTTGGTTGTGGCTCCACTGTGCCACAGATAAGGCAGTAGCTGGCTCTGCTGGTGTTCTGGGAGCAGATGCTATCCTGGCTCTCTGGCACCACTGACCATGAATCTCAGCTGTGTTCTGAAGTTTAGTTCCTAGATGAAATATTTGTGGCAAAAGTCTTCTAGTGGGGAGGTGAGTGTGCAGCCTGTAGGGCTGCCTGGTGAGTGCAGAACCCCGTGTGTGCCCCAAAATGTGCAGAGCACAGGTAAATCCCAATGGATACTCCTCTGGAGCCCCCTGACTGGAGCAGGCTGTGCCCGTAACCAGCCTGGTGTCCCCACCTTTGCATTTAACAGCTCTTCCTTGTGTTTTGATCCATGAATTCTTCATATTTTTAATGAGTTTCTGTAGCTTTAACATATCCCTCCTGTGTTAAGCTGAAGAATTCATGTTCACTTAATCGCTCATACAGAAATCTCTGTTTAAGATGGAGTGAGCAGGACTCCTTGTAATAGGCAAAATGTTGACACACTGCAGCTTTATCTAGTGGATTTTCATTTTTCATTTGTTTTTTACAGCAGTGCCTGTTTGCTTTTTGACTGCTTTGAGTGATTCAACAATGGTTTCCATAAAACTCCCTGCAGTGACTCCAAGCTCTTTCCTGTTCATTAACAGGTCACCTGGAGCTCATCCCTGTGTAAAATATCTGGATATATTTTTTCATATTTGCATTTTTTAATATCTTTTATCACTCCATCACTCAGTATCATGAGATCCTTTGCTAGACAGTTTTAATATTTACCAACTTGGATTTTTATGTGTTATTGAAGAGTTTGGGTTTTACCATCCCTCTCATTTTCCATGTGGTTTGTGAATATTTGGACAACACACTTTGTCTTGGGGCTGTCCTGGTGAGTTCATTGTAAGGGCTGCCCTGCTTTTTTCTCTTTTTAGTTCTGAAGATCATAGAACGATGGAATGGTTTGATTGGAAAGGCCCTGAAAGCCCATCTCATCCAACTCCCTGCCACAGGCAGGGACATCTTAGGTTGCTCCAAGCCCTGTCCAGCCTGGCCTTGGGCACTTCTGGGGATCCAGGGACAGTCACAGCTGCTCTGGGCACTCTGTGTCAGGGCCTCACCACCCTTACAGACAACAATTCCATCCCAATATCCCATCTAACCCTGCCCTCTGGTAGTGGGAAGCTATTCCCCCTTGTTTTGTTGCTCCAGGCCCATGTCCAAAGTCCTTCTCCCTGGGCAGTACTGTACAATATTCCATCATTTTCCATAGCCTTGACCTTGTAGAAGAACAGGAGAGGAGACACCAGAGTCTGGCATTTATGGTACTGCCTTTAGTCCTGCACTCACTGACTGCTTTGAGGAACCCTGTGGCTCTGTGAACCATCCCTTTCCTTTTCCAAAGCTCTGTGAGTTCTTCCCTTCTCTTCATTAGCCTGTTTTTTTAACCTGGCTTTTCTTTTGGCAGGGAGGTCAGGATTATCAATCTGCCGTTCCCTGCATTGCTCTCGACTTCTTCAAATGTATTTTGGTATTTGCTGCCTGCAGTTTTTCTGGTATTGTGGTCAATGTAGTGAGAAGTTCAGTCCAGGATTTTTCTCGAGCCCTTTGGCAAACACTCTCCTGTCCTGTTCTCTTCCTGTCTTTTCCATGCCAATCCTATGGGTTGGTTATAACATTTCTCCTGCCACTTCAGATCAGATGAATTTTGATTCCTCCCCCTTGAAGAAAGCGTGGGAAGTGCTCTGAGTTCCCTTACAGAGAAAACTCAGGACTTTCTCCGAGTCCTTTTTCAGGCCTTGTCCCTCAGGACTCCTTGGTGAACCAGAAGGGGCAACAGAAATGTTTAAAGGCTCCCTGGGGAGAAAAAAAAACAAAACAAAAAACCAAAAACCAAACCACAAATAATCTCTTTTCCATGGGCATGGTTGATTCAGTGAGAATTAATAGGCTCAGGCTGGAGCAAAACCGACTCCAGTGAGGCACTGGAATACACTTCCTGATGCGGAGAAGGGAGTCCTGGTGTGGGTGAGGAGTCCCCCTTTTTGGAGGTCTTGAAAACAGGTTGAGGAGGTGTCTCTGAGGAATGTTTTGGGTCTGGCTGATCCTGCCTTCAGGCAGCAAAGTGGTCTAGATGACCTCTCAGGGTGAGCTTTTTTCCTCCTGTTTTCTACGTGAAGCTCCCAGCTGGGAATTGGGCACCTCTCCATGCCTGATTCCCCCGGACATTTCCCCATGTTCTGCTGCTCAGTGTAACCTGTGAGTGATGCTGGGAGGGACAGGTTGGTGTGAATGTAGTGGGACTGGTGGGAATAAAGTGGGAAGGAGGGCAAGGAGGAGTTAAAAAAGTGAACTTGAGTATTTCAGGAGTGGCACTGTGGACAGAAAAGGTAGAAAATGAAGAGAAGCCATAAGGTAAGGAAACAAGAAACCTAAAAGGTGATAGCAAGAAGATAGGGATGAGGAGGAGCTCTATGTCTTCTCTGATGGTGTGACAGGAAGGATGTGGTGACAGAGACAGATGGAGTGACAAAGCCAGGGGTCACAGGCTGATAGTGTCTTGCCAGGGTGTGGACAGAGCTGCAGGGCCAAATCACACAAGAGTGGGTCCAAGCCCTGCCAGCTGATCCCAGCCTACCACTGGGATCCCAGGAGCACAGAGACAGGCAGGGATTGTCCTGGGAGAAGGATCTGGCAGAGCAGCAATGTGACTTCCACCAGGGAGCCCCAGCTGGAACAGCATAATAACCCCTGAGGTCCCTCTGCTGACTGGGAACCCCTGGGAGTGGGCAGTGCTAGAACAGGAGTGTGGTGGGATTTAGGCAGCATGTATGAAACCTCTCTGATTTTAGGTATGAACATACCCCCTCTCTCCAGTGATGGGATTTTGTTGCCTCTGTTGTAGATCAGATAAGGGTCCGTAAGGAGCCGTGGCTGTGGCAGGCAGTGCTGCAGAGGTGCCCAGCCCAGCAGAGAGGGGGATGCCCTGCTTGGGAGCCCATCTGCAGCCACGAACCCAGGAGGGAGTGAGGGATCCCGACTCTGCAGCCATAGCTGTGCATGGGGCACGAGTCCTCTGCACTGAGAAGTCTCATAATATTTGTTTTTCCACATCATCCGTAGATTATGTTTTGAGTCTGCTCTTGTCCTGTGAGCACAGTGTGCAGCTGGGATCCCTCACTGGGAATGCCACAAAATGCCCTTGAAGGATGTAGAAAGTAAGAGCCATGTCTTGCTGCTGTGCTGCTGCTGGAGGAGTTGCCTGTACAGCAACAAACAGGAGTAGGAGCTGAGGGGAGGAGAGGGAAGAGGTCTCTGGAACAGAGACAAGCAGAATGTGTAGCTGTGGTGGATGGTGCCTGTGTCCCTGCCCCAGGAATGCCCCTGAGCTGCCCCTGGACTTCGCAGGGTGCTGAGAAGGCTCCTGGGCTCAGCCTCCAGCCTGATGCGTGTCTGTGAGGGACCCAGCACAGAATAATGAGGGGCCACTACTCTGCCTCAGCTCCACGGGCACCTGCCCATGTGGGAAGGGTCTCAGGTGCAGGTACCAGCATTCCTCAGCAGGTCTTCCCCAGATTTATCATCTGGGTCTTGCTCCAGGGCAGCTGCCAGCATTTTCCATATGTTCCCCATGCACATTTGGAGGTGCAGCAGCTTGGCCCATTGCTCATGTTCCTGGTGTTCATCATTAATCATGGAATGGCCTGGGTTGGAACAGACCTTAAAGCTCATCTAGTTCCACTCCCTGCCATGGGCAGGGACACCTTCCACTATCCCAGATTGCTCCAAGCCCCATCCAGCCTGGCCTTGGACACTTTCCAGGATCCAGGGGCAGGCACAGCTTCTCTGGGCACCCTGTGCCAGGCCCCCTCACCCTAATGCTGGGATCAGGCCCAGCAGTCCTGGTCACAGAGAGGCTGCTCTGAGCTCAGCACACAGGACTGTCACTGCCCCGTGTGTGTCACAGCCAGGGTCAGACACGGCTCCAAGCTCCTTCCCAGCTCCCCCAGGCTCCAGGAGCAGCCTGGAGAAGGCTCGGGTGGGGTCCCTCTGAGCTGTTGGAGCCATCCCAAGACACACTCTGCATTTCTTGTTTGGTGTTTTTCTGTGGCTGTGACAAGCACGTATTAACCCAAAGCCATGATCACATATTATCCCAAGTTCCCAGCCAGGAAAGCAGAGCACAAAGTGATGCTGTTCTGGGTGAATCCAGTGGGATCATGGGCACTGGGATGCTGTGTCAGTGTTGGTCAAGGCAGCACCTGTCAGTGCTCCAAGGGAGCAGGGGCTTTTTGTGAGCTTCCCTGACTGCTCCAAGCCATAACAGATCTGATTGCTTCCCCAAAAACCTGGATTTATAGAGTTTGTGGTGCTTGGCTTGGTGCAATTGCACTCTATCTGATGTCCTGAAGTTTGAAGTCTAAATTGTAGCATCCCAGAATGGTTTGGGTTGGAAGGGACTTTAAAGATCATCCAGTTGTCCCCACTGCTATGGGCAGGGACACCTTCCACTAGACCAGTGTTTTGACAAAAGGATACAAACTTTTATTTTAAAATACTTCAAATTTCACTGAAATCCTTTGCTTTTACTTTGGTTTTAAGCAGTTCCAGACATGATTAGGAGTTGGATACAAACTCACAGCCACAGACATTTGCACTACACATTAGAACTAGTTGGTCTCCATGCTATCATCCTAGGATTTGATAATTTTAACTTACTTTCATGGTTTTGTTAGACCTGTTCTTGTTTTGATGCCCAAGACTTGGTGCTACCAAAAGCAGCTCTGTGGCTTTGTGGTGCCTCCCAACTCTGCAGTGCTGGGTGCTTGTGGGTGTGGGATTGATGGTGGGTTGTATCACTGCCCAGGCAGCAAAAAGCCCTCCTTTGACTGCCAGCAGCATTACTGGCACTTTTCTAATGGGTATAATCCTGGGATTGAGGGGAATGTCTGCCAGCCACCCTCCTGGGAAGCCTAGTGCCAGGGGGTCAGTGGGGCGCAGCTGGAGGCCATAGAACTGTGGTCTCCAGCTCCAAAAAGTTCAGCCAGGCTCTGGGGGAGTGCGGTGGTTGGAGTGGCTGGAGTGACACCCAGCTTGGGCAATGACTGTTCTTCTGTGTCATTCAAAGCCTCACTGGCTTGGGCAGGGCCGTGGGATGTAGCAGTGTTATGGTGACACCCAGCAACAGGGAGTCCTACACCTCTGGGCAGGTCCAGAGGGTTTGCAGGGTGGGCTTGAGCCCCCTTTGCAGTGCTGAGCCCCAGGATCTGAGTTTCCGCTTGCTTTTGTCCCACAGTCCCACCCACTATCCCTCTGCAACACCAGTGAGGATGAGCACACAGAATCAGGATTCATCACCATCGTCAAGCTGGAACAGCCAGATCGGGATCCCAACCCCTGCCTCTCCCTGGCCAACAAGGTAAGTGCAAAAATGCTTGAAATGGCATCAGCCTGGGAAGTGAAACCTGTGGTGCAGCAAAGAAAAGGGGAGGAGGAGGCAGCAAGGTAGGAAAGAGCTTTTGGGAAGTAGAGAAAATGACAAGGACAGAGCGGGGTCCTTGGCAGAAGTGGTCCTTGGAGGAAAGGGGTCCTTTGGGAGAGATGCTGTGCCAGCCATCCCAAACACCCATTCCTTGACCTTTTGGACTGCCTGACTTTGTAAAAGGTGTGGACTTCCCCCTAGCTCTGGGATGCTCGGACCTTACCCAACATCCCACACTCTTTGCTGCCAAGCAGCCTTGTGCCCCTCCTGTTTTACAGCCTCATGTTGCTCCCTGCTCTGTGAGATCTGCGTTTCTCTGTGTTCTCTGGCCTGTGGGAAAACATGGACACAAAAAACATCTTCTGTGGCTCTGTTTCCAAAAATAATGCTGTAGTACTTCAGTGGATGAGGCACAGGAAGAGTCAGTGCTGAGCAGTGAGATAAATGCAGACCAGCTGAACTAGTGGTAGGTCATGGCTTGTTAACAGTTTGGGCCCTGGGAGTTCTCAGAGGTCTTTGGATCAAGCATCTTAGTGAAACAGCAGTTCCTGGGCCAAAAGCTGAGTTCACTGGTCCAATTCTCTGGTAATAAGGAAGTCAGGTAGGAACAAGGGTCATTTTAAGCCTTAAAATCTTTGTGATACTGATTAAGTTGCATGGATAAGGATGACATTGGCTTTTTCTTTTGATTGTCTGTCTACCAAATGTTGGGCTATTTTCGTGCTTGTGCAAATGTTGTACAAGCATGAAAACCCCCTTTTTCAGCTCTTCTTGGCTTTACCTGGAATGCCTTCAGGTGATTTCACCCTGTTACCTTCTTCCTGCTGGTGGTGACGTGGTGGGGATGGGGACAGGGTCCTTTTCCGTGTTCCCTGCAGCTCAGCTGAAGAAGGCAGGCAAAACTTGGACCCAGTTTTTGCTCTTCCACAGCAGGGTTTTTTCACAGAGGCTGTGGCATCAAAAGTAAGGAAAGGGATGTGATGCCAGGGTGGATTTGCCATCCCAGGGCTGGTTCCCCCTGGCTGCACAGGCAGCCAAGCAGCAGTACGCATCTCTTCCTGGGTTGCCCAGCCCAAATTTGGGAAGCTGCTGCTCTGGAGCTGGTGCCAGATGTTGGCATGAGCCAGTGTGATGGAGCTGCCAACCTGCTGTCAGTTCCCCCACACCTGGAAAATGGCCTGGGCCCACCCGGGCAGCTTGTGACAGACACAAGGAAAAGGGCTGGGCAGGTGCCTCCAGCTCTCCCATGTCCATCCAGATGTGACCGTCCTGTGACAGTGGTGTCAGGATGCCCCAGGATGTTTGGTCAGTGCAGCTGCTGTGGAGGATCATGAACAGCAGGATGAAGAAGCTGCAAAGGCCCATCTTCCATTTCAGAACGTTAAAAGGTTTCAAAACTTAGGCCATGTTGGATGGGGCTTGGAGCAATCTGGTCTAGTGGAAGGTGTCCCTGGCCATAACAGCGGGTGGAATGAGATGAGCTTTAAGGTCCCTTGCAGCCCAAACCATTCTGGGATTCTAACTGTTCCACTAGTTTTGTCCTTCATCTTTGAGACTCTCATCACAGCACTGGAAGTACCAGTGTGTTACTGAGCCCAGGGATTAGCTGAGGAAGGTTGGCACAGGGGGGACAAGACATCGCTGCACTCTGCTCATCCACCTTCATCCCTTCTCCAGGACTCCTAAACCCCCCAAAGCAAACAAACCCTCAGGTCACCTGGTAGACTGAGTTCACTGGCCATCAGTCATGACTACTCTGTTACCAGAGCCAGATCCAACACTGGATTTTGACATGCAGCTGTACATGACAGCATTTGCCATCCTGCAGGTGTTCCTGCTCTAAAATCTCACCAAGGGAGGCTCACAGTTCTCCCACAAACACGAGTAGTTTAGCCATGAAATAGAGCAGATGCTTCTTAAGCTGGCCACATCCCTGGGCCCCGCCTTATATCATGGATCCTCCACCCCCTGGAATGCCTGTCTGCTCCTCCATCCTCTTGAAGCCTCCACCAAGCTCCCTCCTTCCAACGATGTACAGATCAGTGAATCACAAAACGGTTGGGACTGGAAGGGATCTTAAAAGATCTTCTCATTCTAAGCTACTGCCATGGGCAGGGATGCTGAGGTCTCTTCCTCAAAATCCCAGGACCACACTCCACCTCTGGAGTAGGGGTGTAGTTGTAGGATGTAGCTGATGCTGGCTTGAGCAGGGACCTTGTTTTCCTGGCAAGTGTGTCTTGGGGCAGAGCTTTGCATGTGGAATTGCAGGGCTGTATCAATGATGATAAAAATAGCTATGTGCAGAGTGTTATCACAACCTCTGCTTCAGCTGTCACCCAGCCAAGCCCTGCACACTGACAGCCCCGGCCAGCCCAGCACGAGGAGAACTCCACCAGCCACCTGAAGCACTTCCCTGCTTCCTAAATTCTATCACTGCTTCAGCTTCCAAAGCTAAAGCCAGCAGTGAAAGCATTAGAGGAGAGGAAGGCATGGGAAGGACCTCTGGAATCAATTCAAAGTGATTTATTTTTCTTTCTGATCGTAATTTGTAAATTTTTGGGGGAGGCTTTTTTTTTATTTCTAAGTGAACCAGCGATTGCAAGTCTGGTTGTCAGACTGCTGAGACCTCCAAAATCATCCTGTAAATACATATTTGCACCAGAAATGTTTCAGTCCTAAAAGCGGGAGCTTCACTGGCTGAAGAGATACAGAGCAAAGACAGCTAACACTGAGAAAATTACTGTATCAAGCAGGTTGTGAAAGGCTTGAACAGAATTTCAGAATATCTTGAGCTGGAAAGGACTCCCAAGGATCATCCAGTCTAGGCCCTGGCCCTGCACAGACACCCCAACAATCCCACCCGGTGCATCTCTGGGAGAGGTGTCCAAATGCTTCTGGAACTCTGGCAGCCTCTGAGCCATGCCCATTCCCTGGGGAGCCTGAGCAATGCCCAGCACCCTCTGGGAGAAGAACCTTTTCCTGATATCCACCCTAAACTTCCCTGGCACAACTCAGCCCTGTCCCTGGTCACCAGAAGTTGTATCCTTTGCAACAGAAGTCAGAAAGATGTTGGGAAAAGTCACTTGTCCAGTCTCATTTGTTCATTGCCCCATAACCAGTGTCTTTAGCAGGATAAAATCTTTGTAGAGCTGTTTGTTGTTCATCAAAGCCTGACTATCAGATGGAATTCACTCCCTGAAAGTCCTCTTCCCCTGGAAGTGCTGGCAAACACTGAGGTTCCTTCAATCACAGGCAGGACCCCAGTCTCTGATCCCTGTCCTGAGCCTTAATCCCACTTTTCCAGCTTCCCTATGAGTGTTAAATCCCATCAGCAGCTCAGAGCCTCCACCTCTGCCTGTTCCCAACCATCTGTAGCTCCATTCCCACCCCTGTACCCAGACCCAGGCCCCCACCGCTCCTCACCGAGGTGACCCAGGAACAGGGATGGAGCTGGTGCCCCTTGGCTGTGCCAGGAATGCCGCATGCCTTGGCCTGGCCGGCTCCCTATGCCTGACAGCACAGCTGGGAAGCAGGGCAGTGGCCTGTGGCCCCCAGGCGGGGTTTGGCAATGCTGCTCCTGTATGCTTGGGACTCGTGGATGAAGGGGCTCTGCCTGAGCAACCGTGGCTCAGCCCAGCCTTCTGCTCACGTTCCATCTCCCAGGGCTGCCTCTGCCTGCCTGGAGGGCTCCAGGGGCTGCCTGGGAGGAGGTGGGTCACCCACGAGCTTCTGGCTGGTTACCTCATCAGGGTGGCATGTATGCTAATCCTAGAGCAGACATGCAGCACTGGCTCCACCTGAGCTTCTCCCTGATGAGCAGGGGGAACCAGGGAGAGCAGCGTGAGTGGGAGTCAGGCCCTCTGACAGTCCTGGTGCTGCCAGGTGACAGGTGACCTGTGGGACTTTCTGCTGTCCGTGGAGGTCAGCAGAGCTAACGGGGCTGCACATCCCTCCCCAGCAAATCCAGCTCTGAAACAAGGCAGCACCTGGCATGCGGACAGCTGGGGAATGGTTAGGTTTGTGTGTTGCTGTGACTGCAATGCCACCAACTAGTTCATCTCCACAAGTTGGGGAAGCCACTTGTGAGCCACAGGGCTCTGGCAAGAGCAGGCACTGCAGCCCAGCAGAAGTCAGGAACTGAGGTGGGAATGGTTTCCTCAGTCCAAGCAGGTGGTTCTTTCTCCTGGGAAGAGCCCAGGAGGCAGACACAGATCCAACCTGTGTGGACACAGGTTACGGTACAAAATGTCCACTGAAGCTTCTGTTGTTTGGACAGGCCAAGCTGGCAGGGGAGCGTGGCGCCCGTGCGATCCTTTTCGACATCACCGATGATGAAAGTGCTGCTGATCAGGTACAGACACCAGTGATACCCTCAGCTAAAACACAGTGCTCCTGTCCCATCCCAAAATGTGCTCAGGGCAGGACCCTCCAGCCACCAGTGGGAGGTCCCAGGAGGATGCTGCTGGTGTTGGCTCTTACCTCACTCAGACACTTTCCATGGCACATCCATGCTCTTAAAAGACATCGTCTGGTCAATCAAACTTTTCTGCAAGGAGCTGGATGCTTCCTCTTGGGAAGTCATAAATTTCCCCATCCCACATAGTCCAGACAGCCCAATGTACCTCAGGAAGGGTGATGTCTCAAGTTTTCAAGCCAACCTGCTTTGCTGTTGGTGCAGGTTTAACCTTGGTTTAGACACCTCCAGACACCACTTTCCCCAGTACTGTTGTCATCTCTGGAAGGGAAGCAATTGCCCATCCAAATAACCCACGGATATGAAAAACATCTAGTTTTAGGTAGGGAACAGACAGGGGAGGTGGTGCCTGACCTTATCTAAACTCCGGGCTGACTCCTTGCTGGATCCATCCCATGGCTCTTTCATGCACTTACAACTTAATTTCTGATGCCAGAGAAACACAGCAGCAAATGCAGGCCCATGAGGTGATGCCATGGTTGCTCAGATCCCAGTCTCTGATCCCTACCCCAAGCCTTGGCTCCCACTTTTCCAGCTTTCCCATTTGGTACACCAAAGCCAAGAGCATCAAATTCTATCAACAACTCAGAGCCTTCAGCCTTGCCTCCATGGTGTTCTTGGCCATCTGCACCTCCATTCACATCTCCATCCCTGTCCACTGACCTTTGGATTCCCCCAGGTATCCCCCCCAGGGTATGGAAAGGGGTTATTGGGTCTGATGGTCACCCTGATCCAGGTCAGTCTGGAGGAGAGCAGGCTTGGACACTTGCTGAGCCAGCCTGTGCCATGCTGCCTGGACCACAGTGGAAAACTGCTGGTGTGACTAGGAGCAAGCAGAATGTCCTTAGGTGGGAGGGGAACTGGATGGGTCCAGAGCGGAGGAAGCATTTCTGTGGTGAAGTCAGCACTCAGCAGTGCTGTTGGCACTTCCACGGGGAAGAGGAGGGACCAAGAGCTTTTGCACAGGGGCTTGAAAGTAGCTCAAGAGACACCAAGCAATGGCTGGTTGTGCATGAGGAGTCACCAGCAGGGAAAACAAAGAAATCCATGCTGGAAAATTGGTAAAGGAGAAGCTTCTATCTGATTCATCATAGAGGGATAGTGTAAACTTGGGGAAGCAGTCAGTCTCCAAAGTGTTGCAAGAAGCATCGTGAGGAACAGACATGGCTGGGTGGTCGGGATCATCCTTGTTTCAGGCTGTTCTGGATCAGCTCTCACTGTGTTTGTTTCTTTGCAGCTGAGGAAGCCCAGAGGCCTGAGCCAGCCCGTGGTCCTGATCAGGGGCCGTGACGCTGAGCTCCTCATGGGTGTCGTGAACAAGAACAGAGAGGCCCATGTGAAGATAGAGGTCAAGGAGCCACCAGCTTGGGTGAGACACACATGATTCTCACTGCTTCCTGTATCTTCCCTCCCAACCTGCTCGGCTTTCCCAGAGAGGCTGAGCTTTCCTCCTCAAGGATAGAGGTCACAGCCTGTTACAGGAGTTGTCTTTAGCATTCAGACCTACTGCAAGTAAAGGCTCAAAAGCACTTTCAGCTTACTTAGTTTCTTTGGCTTTAACATCATGATTGAGGCAAGGGGATTCTCTGTCTCTTCAACTAAGACCAAGCCTTGATTTTCTTATCTTGTGCTGCCTTAGACCATGGTCTCAAGGGAGCTGAGATGCTGCAAGACAGAGATATTCTATTCTTGTATGGATGTGCAGAAAAGACGCTTTTTCTTCTACCTGTACAGAGCAAAGATGAGGAGCTTGGCCAAGGATAATATTTCCCAAGGCTGATGGTCCAGAAGACATGGAGATTCTCCTAGCCTCTAACTCCCACCAAGAGTAATTTCTGTCCTTTTTTCTCCAACAGCCAGACTACGACGTGTGGATTCTTCTCACAGTGGTCAGCACTGTGGTCATCATCATTTTGATTTTTGTTGTCCGCACAAAGTGCCAGCTGAACAGGACTCAGGTAGGGATCTCATAGAGCAGACGTGTCTAAGCAAACAGGAATATAGGAAAAGAAGAAACAGACACCTTTTGGGAGGGGAAATGGGCAAATAGCGATAGGACAGGGAGAACAGTTTTAAACTAAGAGGAGAGATTTAGATTAGATGTAGGAAGAAATTCTTCCATGTGAGGGTACTGAGGCCCTGGCACAGGGTGCCCAGAGAAGCTGTGGTTGCCCCTGGGTCACTGAGAGTGTCTAAGGCCAGGCTGGACAGGCCTTGGAGCAACCTAGGATAGTGGTAGATGTCCCTAGAGTAGGGATGTCCCTAGGTAGAGTGGAATAAGATGAGCTTTAAGGAACCTTATCTCTAATCCAAACCATTCCTTGATTCTGTGATAGTATGATTTAGTATTCTTAATAGAAATGAACAGATGAAATTATCATCTTCTCAGAATCAGATGTATTTCCATATTTGAGACTATCCCATTTGTTCTATAGAGAGACAATCCTTTGGGGATCAAAAATTCAGCACTGCTGAGTGATTTGAATGTCTAGGGCCAGATGTCTCCTCCTGGTGACAAAGCCTACTCTGGCTGGGTCAGCTTAGACAGAAAGTCACCTCTGCAGATGAGTATCATCCCCAAATTTCTGATAATCCCATTTTGCATATGGGAGGGCAGAGTAAGGCTGAGCCTCTCCTCAAGCCCCATCTGTCTCTGCAGGACTCAGTGCAGCAGCAGACCCTGCAGGCCATCGGGCAACTGGCTACGCGCCGCTACCAGCCCCGGGCACGGCCGGCCCTGCGCTGGGATTCAGCCAGCAGCTGCAGCTCCGCCCCTGTCTGTGCCATCTGCCTCGAGGAGTTCAGCGAGGGGCAGGTAAGGTTTGGGCAGGACTGCTGCACTCATGGCTCTGGCTTCTCAGGTGGGGGGGTCAGCAGTGGGAGCTGAGCATGGCAGGAGCCAGAGGCCTGTGAGATGCTTCCTTCTGAACTCCTGAGTGCTGGAAAGGGACTGCACCCATGGAGGTGTGCCTGTCCCTGGGCTATAAAGCCTCTGCTAAAGTCATGTTTCCAGGCAGGTCTCCAGCTGTGGCTGTGGGGTAAAATGCCCATAAAATGCTCATGTTGAAAAAGGGTAAAATTGGGTTTGCTGTTTCAGAGCATCCAGCCTGAAATCTCTCTATTCCCAAGGGCTTGCACCTCTCTGGATGTTCACAGAGCAGGATCGGAGGTGCTCCACAGCCTCCTCCATGCACAGCTGGGCTACAGATCCCTCACTGTTAGACATCTCTTAGTCCTTCAAGGCTCACTTCCATCAAGACCCATCCAGGTCTTGGAACGTGGTTCTCCTTGCTCATCCTCCTCCCCTCCACTTCTTTCCAGGAACTGCGGATCATCTCGTGCTCCCATGAGTTCCATCGCGAATGTGTTGACCCTTGGCTGCAGCAACACCACACGTGTCCACTTTGCATGTTCAATATTCTTGGTAGGGCTCAGACACAGCATTTCTTGACTGGGGGTAGGATTGGGTGCAGGACTGTGCCCAGGAGCTCCAGTTACTCTTGGGAGATGGATCAACAGGTCCTTGTGTCCCTGTGCATAGCGTGGACAGGGGACTGTGTGCATGGAGAGGAGTCCCTTGCCTGTGAGCCCACCAGAGTACAAGGAGGTGCTGGGCTTGGGCTGGGACCTGCACCAAGAGGAGGGATTCCAGTCCTGGGATCTGTGGGGAAGGGAAGGTGGGATCTGGGGGTTGTGGCAGCAGGGACAGTGCTGAGTGTGCAGGACCATCAGTGTGGTTTGGTGGTGGCAGCGAGGAACTGCAGAGTACGGGTGGGACATGGGGCCATGGTGGGAGGGCAGTGGAGCATCAGTGCCAGGGTTGCTGCAGCTGGGCTGTTTGGACATGTGCTGGATACGCCTTTCTGTGCCATGGGACGTGTGCTGGATACTCCCTTCTTTCTCCACAGCCAGAGACTCGGGGAACCAGGCCATGGCTGCCAGCTCCAGGCTGGTCCCTCAGGACATGGAGCCTGGGCGGCGACTCCACCTTTTCCGCCAGCATCCAGGACATGCCCTTTACCACCTCCCACAAGCATATCCTCAGAGGAACCTCAGGAGCTTTCCCCCAGAGGCAGCCCACGGCAACCCCTTCTTCCACTCTCCAGAGCTCTTCCAGGTGGATTTTGGCACCATCCACTACATGCCCTACAGACCAGCCACCTCCCTGCTGGCCTGTGGCCACGTGGCCCCACTGGCCCCGGGCTTGCTGGGGCAGCAGCACCCCAACCCCTCTGCATGCGGGCAGGCGCTGGCACCCCACAGGATATGTTCCCTTCAGCCTCAGCCCCCCTGTGTGGCGCCCAAGGCAGCCGTGGCACAGAAGCAGCACCGTGTGCCTGCCCTGCGCCGAGGGCTTGGCTACGGGCACCAGCACAACAGCAGTGGCTCTGGGGAGAGCTATCTCACGGAGCACAGCGGGTACCTGGCCGACGGGCCGGGCAGCGACTCTAGCTCGGGGCCCTGCCGCGGCTCCTCCAGTGACTCCATGTTGAACTGCACGGACGTCAGCCTGCAGGGCATCCACGGCAGCTGCTCCACCTTCCGCAGCTCCCTCAGCAGCGACTATGATCCCTTCGTGTACTGCAGCTCCGAGGGCCCCACCACAGACCACGGCCAGGAGCAGCTGCGGCTGCCAAAGGAGAGGCGGCCGCGGTCCTTGGACCTGGTGGTGCCCAGGCGGGCTGCTACGGCCAAGCCCCAGGTGCTCAGCCACGTCCACTACCACCACCACCAGCACCACCACTACAGGCAGGATGCAGAGTGTCCCCCCGGGTGGGCTGGGCAGGGGCCCGGGCCACGCAAATCCCGGTGTTCCAGGGCCAAGGTTGCCTTCCACAGTGCTCGGACACAAAAGAGGACTGAGAAAAGCCATCACTCTCAGCAGCCTCTGGAAAGCAGTGCCGTGCTGAAGGAGGCAGCTGCAGCAGGCCAGCCAGCCTGTCCCCAGGAAGGCCAGGAGCCCCCTCACGCCCCCTCCACTTCTCCAAACAGGTTGGACTTCAGTGTAGATGCCAACAGACAATTGGGAGCAGCTGGCACACCCCCTGTCCTGCTGCCCCTCAGACACAGCTTACAGAGCAGGCATCACCGAAGGAAAAGAAGGTGTACCCTGGAGCCTGATCTTGCTCTCCTGCCCAAGGACTCAGCTGAACCCAGAGCCTGTGACACTCACCTTTCTCCCAGCCATCCCACTGGCTACCGCTGCTCTCCCGAAGCCCAGCCCCTGATCCCAAGCGCTCCCCTCCCCAGCGGTTCCCGGCCACTGTGGAAGTGTTTGGTGCCACAGTCCAGCTCGGAGCTGAGGAAGCAGGAGGAGGGGTTGTCAGGACAGGAGAGAAACCACTCAGTTCCTGCAGATTTCTTAGGGACGTGCACCCCCAGACACAATCTGAGTGTCCACCTTCACTGCCCTTCTCAGCAGGGTGGTCAGGGTAAGTCTGGCCTTCACCTGTCCTGGCAGCAGGCAGGTGAATGAGGAGGGGGTTTGCTGAAGGAACTCCAGCTGCCAGGACACCTGGTACCTTCCTGATGGGTTTTCCTACAGGAGCACTGACTGCAGGAGTGTTCCAGAGCTCACCTGTGAGGGTGATGGCCTGAATGATGAGCAAGTGTGTTAAAGAGTGCACCGAACCCAGAAATACTGCAACTGAGAAATAAGGTGGCTGATTTTAATTAAACTTCTCTAGCAGCTGGAATATTTCCCAAAGGAAGGAGTGGGACTATGTTTTTCACTGTCCTTTCACCAGTCTGGGTGTCTTACTGGCAGAGTCGTTATCATTAAGGCTGTTTGGGCTCCAGTTGTTTTAGCCAAGCCCAGCTAACTGGAATCAGTGAGAAAGGAAGTGTATGTGGCCCGGGGTAGTAGAACAGACTAATTGAGATGCTGGATTTGCACATCCTTCATTTCTCACCTGCCTCTGTTGCGTGGGAGTTGCTTTTTAGTGTCTTTTGGAAATCAGATGTAATTAAAGTTTGGCCTTCTGCCTAACTGCTGTACGTCTCTCACAAAGAGAGGGAAAATGCCTTTGAGACGAGTGTCTTTGAAAGAACCTGAGTTTAGCTCCCAGATCTAGCTCTCTCAGGTCCTCTGAAGGCAACAACCTGCGAGTCAGCAGGGGCAGGTGCTGGCTGGGAGCAGAGCCTGGCTCCCTTCCTCACCCTGCCACTGACTCATTGCGGGCCCTCGGGCAAATCCTTTTGGTTTAGGTACCAAACACAGATCTGGCTGTCTAATTTCTGTTAAAACACTGGCCTTAAACTTGTGACTCACTGTGCCCATTGTGCCGCAGAGATAATAACTTCCTCCCAGCGCTTGTCTATCCAGCCCCACCCCACGCCCAGGCTCCCAGTGCTGCAGAGGCAGCGGGGCAGGGGAGGCTGGATGGGCATGGTCCTGGCTCCCTGCAGCATTCTGGCCTCCCAGACTCCCAGGAGCAGATATTTTTCCCAGGTGCAGAAGTGCCTGACACTGCAGATAGGTGATTGGGAGGTTCTTCAAAGGCCTGGAGGGATGCTGGTGTTCGGAGGGATAAGGAGGCATCAGGACAGAGATGTCTCTGGTTGCAGGGAGCTCTGAGTGCTGATGCCCTCCCAGGGTACCCCACATGGAGAGAGCTGTCCTGGCTCAGGGCAGACTGCTCAGGTCTTGCTTTGAGCTCCCAAAGGAACCTGGGAGGGCTCCAAGAGCAGGAGTCTGTACACCTAACACAGCGTGCTAGGCATTACAAGGTCCATGCTGGAATGCTTCTGTCTCTGGAAATGCTCCCAGGGGCTCCAGTCTGTGCCCACCTCCTGATGACCCTCTGACCCCCACTCAGAGCCAGTGCCAGCTGTTTTGCCAAGCACACTAAGCTTTCATTCCCTCTTCCCTCCCCATTCCAGCAAGTAGAAGGACCAACGTATCTAAAAGTGCTGTGAATCTATGTCTGTTTACTGCAGTAGCTTCTATGGATGCTTTCAGGGCCAGCCATAGAGTCAGAATTCTCTTGCAAGATTGGGAGACTACACAGATTCAGGATTTAACTTCATTAAGAGCAGAGGACAGAGCACAGAGCCTGTGCAGGGCTTATGCAGAAAAGCCACCAAGTTGAAAACATTGGTTGACATAACACAACCTCTGAATTATAACCACATTGGTTCTTTATCATGGGAAAGGTATAAATCAATAGAGAAGTAAAAAAGAGCAAAAACCAATTTCAATAGACAGTCCCATGCAAGCAGGACACAAAACAAAGACAAGGAGACCAAGGAAAAATGCATCTCTGCCTCCAGATAAATGGCATAAGGCTAAAAATATAAGTGGATGCATTATAAAGCCCAGCTTTAAATTAAAGTTTTGACATAAACTTTTCAGAAACCCAGTTTAAAAGAAAAGCAAAAAATGAGACCCTGTAATTCCTAGGTGAAATTACAGAGAGGGAAGCATATGTCTCTTCTGGTGGCATGGGAGGGACACTGCACTAAGAAGAGTGTGAAGACCAGTGATGAGTGACACAAAAATCCCCAATTGCCCCCAAGTAGAAGGAGGGTGGCATTAGGGTTGTAACATTGCATCAGCACAGGCTACAAAGAGGAGCCTACATAGACAGGAGAGTCTTATGAGAATATTGCTAAAATAAGCAGTCAAAAGATGCTTTGGGGCACAGGAATAACTTACAGCCCCAGAAAAGGGCTGGTCAAGCAGCAGGGCAGAGAGGGCATTCTAGAATCTGCTTTTCCAAAGCCAGGGTGTGGCTGAAGAAGGAAATCAGAACAAAGCTGGATGTCAAGTGAAGTACAGAGCCATGGAGAGACAGGCCAGGGAGTATTGCTGTGAACAGCTTGTGTAAAACAGACTATTAATGCAAATGTTTTCAGCTCTATTGGAAAGGAGAAGGCTGCCTGGGGTTCTTCAGATCTAGGGAGTAACACAGGTCTGAGGGATGTTCAAGGGCTGTAAGTGCAGAGCAGAAGAGTAAACTGACTTCATTGCATTAGTGATCACCAGGGGAGTGCTCAGGGAGGTTATCATCTGGCACAGCTCCATTCAGTGCAGGGGGGGCAGGATCCCTCATGAATCAAATCATCAGTTTGAGCACTTCTGAAATACAGTGGAGAGTAACAAATTGCCAGGGCTACAGATTATCCACTGGGCATCCTGCAGGGCTCAAGCGCACAGCTGATAAAACCTGAACGCAGACTGCAATTTCTTATCCATGCCCAGAGCCAGGAGGAAGAGCTGAGGGCAATATCAGGTGGAAATAGCTGAAGCCATGGAACGATGAGCCTGACTTTCCAGCCAAGCAAATTGTTGAAAATTCAAATACAGGATCTGACTTGTAGGCACATGGCCGAATGTGAAAACCAGGGGAGAAGGCAACCCAGTTTTTGTAGGGAGAGATAACACCTGGCAGATCTTTTAGGGGAAGGAAGCTCTGAAAGGATAAAAGGGAAGGTGCTCCCACAGGTAAATAACTCACTGAAAAAGGAGACAAGAGTGCAGATCAGACTTAATGGAGGGGAATTACTCAGAGAAGGAGAAAAGTGGAGTTCTCCAGCTGTCTGAACCTTCCAGCAAGCTCATAAATATCCCGGACAAGTAGAGGAGATAGCAAAGTGTATAACATATAAAATCCATCAGGATGTCAGCATTAAAACTGGATACAGAGTGTTACAGGAGGATCTCCTTCTGCTGAGCTGTTGAGTGAGAGAGTGGTGGGTGAAATCCCCTGTAAGTAGCACAAAATGCCACACATGAGCAGAGCCACTTTTAAGGAAAAATCACAATGTTATTGTTACCATTATTGTTGCTATTATTATCATTAGCGGGCTCAGAACTATGTGGGACAAGCGGAAAGTGCCTTTATGCAGCTGTGTAAGCCTGTGGTGATCTCACAGCTCCTGATCGTCAAAAAGGAAGGGAAATCAGGCTTGCAAGAAGAGCAGAAAGGTGTCTGGAACAATGTCAGCAATGGGTTTTTCTGAGAAAATAGAAAGAATAGTGAGACTTCCATGTGGGGAAAAAAGTGATTAACAGAGGATATGGAAGAGAAGATAGGAAATTAGGAGAGCAGAGCAGAAGGCAGATACGAGAGTACTTAGAACAAAGTAATTGATGGCATCAAACAGGAACCAGAAGCTTTAAAACACCCAAAAGGCAACACATGGTGTGTAGTGAAACTGGTGCTGGTTGCCCCGGGATGTAGATGCCAGAAGTAAAATGGTTTTGAGAGCCCAGATCAAGAGGTAGCAAATGCAGAGATGCAAATCCACCCTCTGGCTCAGGAAGTTCCTAAACCAGGACTTCCAGAAGCTGCTGGTGCTCGTGTGGGATGCAGCAGCCTCCAGGTGTATACTAACCTCACCCAGCTGCCAGGTGAGACTGAATCTGGGTCCACAGCCCCTGGAGAAATTCCACTTGTACAGGCAGTGCCATGCACTGGCATCACAGGGAATAACACTGTGGATGATTCCAAAGGACTTTGCATGATCTTGGAGTTTGTGCCTCTTCCTTGAGCCCCTCCGTCAGACATTCCTGGCAGGCTTTGCATAAAGGTGCATCCCTGTCTCCTCTGTTGCCTGGGAGAGACTACATCTGGGAGTCGTGTCCTTGGAGAATCAATCCTGGAGCAATGCTGATGGATCCTCTTAAGGCAAGACTGACAGCTGACAGTGAATTCCAGCTGGATGGTTTCCTGAACCGCCCCAGCACACCCAGAAAGCATCCCAGAACAGGCACATTACTCCAGCACAGGCTGATGAAATCTCTTAATTTCTCTCCCTGGGAAATCTCACCTCCAGTGCTCTCGGCATCCTCCCCCTCTCCTCCCTCCTGCTCATCCTGAGTCCCTTTTCCTGTCACATCTTTTAACTTTACTAGGGAGGGGGAAAGGGATTAGAGGGCAAAAAAATACCACCCTTAAAACCTAACACCCAAAGAACACAGTTTCTGTGGTGTCATCGAGGTGTGCTCTAGGTTGTTGCCCTTCCATGGCCAGTCCACCAGCCAAGGTTTTCCCACCTCTCCCAGTTCATGATCTTTTCTTAGCACAAGCAGGGGACACTTAGGCAGGTACAGCTTTCAGAAAACATTTTAGTAATGCTATTTGAGACTGAAGGCATGTGAACACAGAAGGCTTGAAGCTGGACAGTCTCTTTTTGGGTTGCGCATAAGCTGGTGACAAGGGAAGCAGTTGGAAATGGCTTATTCCACATACTTGTGACTGAAGTCACAAATGTAAGATACACTTAAAATCCATCTTCAGGTATTATGGCCATGTTTGCACATATGTGTACATGTAAAACACCATGTGCATTCATTTTTCCCCATTGATTAGCTACACTTTTCCAAGCAGAATCTCACTTGTTTTTTTCTCACATATTTAATTTTCAAGGCTCTGCTCCTACAGGTGGTGATACATAGCCAACAATACTTGCGACTGATCTGAAAAGTTGTTTTAAAATTGCTCTCAATGAATCTCTTAAGTGGGCATTTCTTTCCTTTGATCTTAGAAACATTCAGGAAAAGGGAAATAGGAAGACTAATGCCTGTATGCCTTTGCTGAGCTATGCTGACCTTGTGTTCTGAGCAGGCTTGAGAGACATCTGGGAAGGGACTGTGGTGTGTGTGACAACAGGGAGTGACTTAGAGAGAAAGGGGTTGTCTGGAGCAGTGACTTGGGTGCCCCTTTTTAGACGGACCTCTTGTTGGATGGTTCCAAGTAAACTACTCTGCACCTGCCTGTCAATAATTCTCCAGGCAGAAAGGGTTGGGGAAGAGCCTCGGCCTGAGCTAAGCTCAGAACCAATTTGTGCAACCTCTCAAACACTGTGGAACATGTGTCGTTCCTGTCTTGCATCACTGCTCTCTGCTCTTCTTGCCTGGAGTTTCTGTGCCTCTGGCTCTGAAAGATAAGAATTGGTGTTATTTTCTGTTCCTAATAATTTTCAGATCAGCTGTACAGATTTTCACAAAGAGCAAACATAAAAAAGCCATAAAAAAGCAAACACCTAGCCGTACTGTGAATCTTAGGGTGGCCTTAGCCTGCCTCCTCTGAAATATATAAAGAGTAACTTGATGTCTTATCTTAAGATTTCATCGTACTTCACCTTAGAGGAATAAACTGGCTGGGAGGTGGCCAGAAAATTCCCTCTGAAAAACTGAGAGAAACTTCCTAGAATCATGCAATATTCTGAATTGGAAGGGACCCACAAGGATCATCCAATCCAGTCCCTGGCCCTGCCCAAGACACTACAACAATCCCAGCTATGTGCATCCCTGGGAGCATTGTCCAAACGCTCTTGGAACTCTGGCAGCCTCAGGGCTGAGACCATTCCCTGGAGTGCCTGTTTCAGTGGCTTTGTGGCTGTTTTAGTAGCTTTCACTTAGTGGTTTTTCCTGCAGCATCTGTTCTCTGGATTGCAGGGTCAAGGGCCCAGCCACTGCAGAGCCTGGAAATGTTCAGCCAGGTGTAGCTGACACTTTTCTTTCTCCTTTTCTTTGAATGCAGGATCTGAAGAGGAGGTCCAGGATGTCTATGAACACTCAGTTTAATAAAACACTGGCCTGTTTGCTCACTGGGAGCTGGAGTGGACACAGATGTTGATGGAGCTGCTCACATCTGGCTCTGCCCAGCCCTGCCCTGCTGAGACACAGACTGCCAAGAGCAAGGGGCCACTCATGGTCTCCTGACACATCACCACGCCCTGATGGTCACACAAACAGAGCCCTGCTCTCCGGGCCCCTTCTCCTCTGAAGGCACAGGCAGCCCCTTGTCATCCCGTGGCATCATTCCGAGCTGGGCAGGGCTCCCAGGGAGAGCTCACCGAGTGAGTGCAAGCTGCTATTTTGGCATCTTCATGCCACAGAAAGTTTTACTAAACACTGCAAAAATAAACAAGCCTTAAAGACCAAAAGCTGCAGAAATTACTTTCTGTGGCCTGGTAGCTCCTGACTTCATTTCCTCACTTAGGTCAAAAGCCAGATTTCTTCAATTAACTTTTCCATGCTTATTTCAGACACAGGAACAAACTATTCTCCATCTCACCGCTCACAGGGCTGCCCTGCAAGGTGCTGCTTCTGACTTCAGTGGAAACCAAGAGCTCTCATCACTTTTTGTCACCTCAGTGTCCTTCAGCTGACACCTACTCGGCGACTGACTGTGTTTGCCAGCAGCAGGAGAGAGGAAGACACAGGGACATCAGCAATTCTGGGAAGGAGCTGGGTCAGACTCTTTCCATTGCAAAGAATACACCCTCTCATCTGGCAATGTGAACAAAGTCTCTCACTCACTCCCTAACTCTTCCACCTACCCTCAAATAGCTGTCATGGCCAGCCCTGTTAAGAGCATATTTCAAACATATCTTAGATGTCCCCATCACAGGAGTAATGGAAAATCCTGGAGTTCATGTGGCTCCTGCTTCTCTCTTTCCTCTCATTGCCCCAAGACAGCAAAAATTCCCAGCAAAAGCCTCTATAATAAATGCAGAGCAGAGCCCTATCCATCACCCAGCCTTAACTTCATAATCTGAGATTCCTGAAATCCTTCAAAAGGATTTTTCTGTCTTTTCCAACATTTTGATGATTCAGGGAGAAAACTTGAGAAATCATCAGGCTCTGGTTTATTACGTTCCCCCTCTTCCCCATTTATTAATATTTTGGGGTTTTCTGAATGTCACTAGTTCTTATTTCCTACATCTCATAATTTGTAGACATTCAAGCAGAATAAAACCTGACAAATTCAAAAACAAATTCAAAACAATATACAACCCATGCAGCTTTCAAACAGCAGAGAATTCCTGTCAAGTTCATTGCCCTAAATGATCAGTCAGGCCAAAGAATCAGCCAGATTCCCATGTGAAGTGCACATTTCTGTGGCACCAAGTGCTTCCAAGCACAAGGAAGCATTGGTGAGGATGCAACACTACAGCTAAAGATAACTCCTAACAATGTGAAACTTGATGTAGGGACAGACTTTCCTATCTGCTCAGTAAAGGTTCCTGTGTCTTCCTTTGAAGCAGCAGCTTCTCAATAGAGTGCTCTGGTAATGCAGTCCCAGTTCAGGATAATTCTCTGCCTTCCTTTGTTGTTGGGAAGGCTTTTTACAGGGTTTGCTGCCCTTAATTCTTGAAAAAGGCATCTTTGTCCCAGCTGCTAATCAGTCCCTGACAGTCAGGTGATCGGCCAATAGCACTGTTTTAAACCCAACATTATTCCCTTGTAGTGCTCATTCCTTGTCTCCTTGTGACCAGGCCCCTGCGGGACCTTTCAGTCTAGGGAAGAGCTGAATTTCTTTCGTCAAAGAACCCAGCGGAATTACATTTAGACCTTTCCAGGCTCTTGTTTCTCCTACAGCACAAGCAGAAGACACAAGCTCAGAAGTTTTCTCCTGCGCAGGGAAGTCAGTCTTAAACTAGAGGAAAAATCCAGGAGCGGGTGTGGATTCACCCCATTCGGCTTCTTGTGCTCCTGGTCTGTGGCTTGTCTGAACCAGCTTCCCACCTCGACCATCCTGGAGGGCTCAGAGGCTTAACAGAGGGGGAGGGTCATGAAGTCGGGGTGCTCCCACTGCTTTTTTTAGGAGTCAGGAAGGCAGAGAGCCTCCAGGGATGCATTTCACAGCTGAAATGAACAAGTGTAGCTCTAAAGTCCTCTCTTTCCCTCCTTATCCCTAACAGAAGAGGAGATTTCCTGAATTTGTGAGCCACAAGCGTCTTTGGGAAAGGTGCACGCTCTTGACTCCCCACTGCAGTATTATGAGGCTGCTAGGGCCTGCTTCCAGGTGTCTCCCTTTCCTAAACTTACACTGCTGCTCCTGTTCACGTAGAAAATGCTGGAGGTGCAGGTCTGCCTCAGTGGGGGCTCAGGGGGAGGAGAGGGAGAAACTGTCTGGGAACTTTGGTTTGAAAGATCCTCTTTAGTAGATGGATGACTATCCTTGGCTGCCTGGAAAGGAAGAAGCAGTATCTGAGAAAATAGGGAATGGTTCCTCACAATTCTTTGCCTCTTGCTTCTGGGTGATGCTTTTGAGTGCTTAGGGCCTGTGGGCTCCACCATGGAATTTCTCCAGCATCCCTGCAGTGATGCAGAGCTCATTTTCCTTCTTCGTATCCCAAGTCACAGCCAAAAACTGATGGAAGCCAGAGCATCCCAAGCTCCCTCTATCCAAACTGAAGGCCTAGTCCTGCCCCTGGGACCTCCTTCCCAGGAGATCCCCCCCAGAACTGGCTGTATGGTCAGGCTGGCTGGATCTCTCCCCTCCTGCACAAATCCTTCAGATACTTTGGAAATGTGAATATCGGTTCGTTTTGTTGTTGCTTTTGTTTAGTTTGGGTTTTTTTTGCTGAGTCTGTCCTGGCTCTCCGGGTTTGGGAATAAATTATGACCCAGGAAAAAAAGAAAGACCACACACGGGGGGGGAAGTTTTATATGTATGCAAAACTGTATTTATGTCCGATAAACACAAAGATGTGTGAATATGCTGATGTGCTCAGAAATATATTTATTTACTAATATATTTATCCATGTACCGGTCTGCTGCCTGCATTTGTTCTTCGTGCGCGGGGCTGCGCTGGCGGAGGAGCCCGCGGGGAAGGACCCGAGGCCCCGCCCGGCCGTGACAGAGGCCCCCGCCCGCCGCGCCCGCTCGGACCCGGGGTGGATCCAGGGCCGGGGCAAGCCCGGAGCCCTTCCCGTTCCCGGAGCGGGTCTGGGGCCGGGGCGGGCCCGTTCTCGTTCCCGGGGCGGGTTCGAGGCCGCGGCGCAGCCGCAGAATGAGACCGGGGCAGCGATGGCCGCGATCTCGCTGGAGACCGTCCCCAAGGACCTGCGGCACCTGCGCGCCTGCCTGCTCTGCTCCCTCGTCAAGGTGGGACCGGGAAGGGGAGGGGGACAGTGGCCGGCACAGGGATTGCTCCCCGCCGGTCCCGGACCTTCCTCCGCGCGGCTTAAGCCTTGCAGCCCCTACCTTCTCCCCGGCCCCGGCACTCCGTGTCCCGGCCCGCCCACGTCGGCTCGGGCCTCCCCGGTCCGGCCTCGGCCCTTCCCTGCCCCCTCTATTCCTTCTCGACCCCAGCCCGAGCCTTTCTGCCCTCCCCGGCCCTTTCCCCGCCCGTTTTGGCCCTCCTTGTCTCGGCCCTTCCCGGCCCAGGCCCCCTCCCCGGCCTGGACCTTCCTGGTCTTTCCTCGCCCTGGTCTGTCCCTCCGACTCCGGCCCGGCCTCCCCGCTCTTGCCACGGCCCTTCCCCACCCAGGCTTCTCGTCCTCCCCTGCCTCCTGCAGCCTCTGTGTGCTTCCCGTCCACCCCGGCCCTGGCTCTGAGCCCTGAACCCTCCTTCCCGGGGCTTCCTCCCTTTTCCCGGCCCCGCGGCCACCCGGCTCCCGGCTGGTCCCGGTCCCTGACACCCGTGGTCTTAGACCATAGACCAGTTCGAGTACGATGGCTGTGACAACTGCGAGACGTATTTGCAGATGAAGGGCAACCGCGAGATGGTCTATGACTGCACCAGCTCCTCCTTTGATGGGTGAGTGGGCCTGGGCTTGGCCACAGTCCCCCAGGAGCCTGGGGACACCAAAGTGGCACTGTGGGGTCACCCAGCGAGGAGACATCCCCTCACTGCCATCCCTCCCACAGGATCATCACCATGATGAGCCCTGAGGACAGCTGGGTCTCCAAGTGGCAGCGGATCAGTGAGTAATTTGGGAGCTGGAGATCCCTTCTCTGCAAACCCTTCTCAGGGGTAGTGAGAGCTGCCAGTTGGGCTGTGGAAGGGGTTCTGCCCCCAGTGAGGGGACATCTGCACAGGTTGAGAATTCCCACCTGGCTGCTCCATGTGAGGTAACCTGGGGTTTTCTTTCCCATAGGTACCTTCAAGCCAGGTGTCTATGCAGTGTCTGTGACTGGCCGCCTACCCCAAGGTACCTGTGTGATGAAGTCAGGGTTTGGGGCTCTGAACACCGCACAAGGAACATGCCATGGGGGTGATGGGATCAGCAAAGGTGTGATGAGATCAGCAAAGGTGACTGCGAGGAGGTGCTGGACTGGAGAGGGAGTTTCAGGGTTCAGCACTGCCCATGCCAGAAGTTTATATTGTAAACTGCTGACTAAAGCCTGGCTGTCAGAGGGATAAACTGGGATTAATAAGTGATTCTGGAAAGCGGGCACATCTCAAACCATTCAGCTGCAGAAAAACATAAAGTTTTGTTCATAGAAAAGGGTTTTTGCAGGATGGGGTGCTGTTGTGGCAATCCCAGTGAGCACACCTCTCCTCCCGCACGAAGGGCTCATGCCCTGGTGGATTTGTGTGTTTGCAAATGGAGTGGAGGGCACAGAGGATTTGCTTGATCTCTGGAATGCAGAAAGGGCATTATCCATCCAGCTGAGTTCCTGCCCAGTATTTAGCCCCAGAGCAGACTCCTAACCCAGGAGTGAATCCCAAACCCCTGGGGTGAAGGCTATGCCTGTGTCTGGAATCCCAGGTTCCTTATTTCTGACTGAACTCTGCATTGGGAAAGAGCTGGAAACATCATGAGGCTGGAAGCTGAGGGCTTCCGATACAGCCCAGGCACATCTGAAATACCCAGGGTTAGGGTTTAAATGGGATATCAGGGAAAAGTTCTTCCCCCAGAGGATGGTGGGGCACTGCACAGGCTCCAAATCTGGCAAAGCTCCAGGAGTGTTTGCACAATGCTCCCAGGGATGAACAGAGTGGGATTGTTGGGGCGTCTGAGCAGGGCCAGGACCTGGACTCCCATGATCTTTGTGCATCCCTCCCTTCCAAATTATGATATTCCACGATTCTGTGAAACAAAGATGATTATCCAGTTCTACATGACAGAGCCACCAGATGTTCCAAGGGCTCCTCATTCCAGGAGAAGACTGAAATGTGTTTGTCTCCTTGCTGCAGGGATCGTCCGAGAGCTGAAGAGCCGTGGCGTGGCCTACAAGTCTCGGGACACAGCCATAAAAACCTGAAGGGCCCTTGTGCTGCCTGGAGATCCCAGTGCTGCATGGAAGAGGCAGTGGGCACTGCTTTAAAACCTCTGAGTTTTGTCCTGTAGGGAAGTGGGGCTGGACTCGGAGTGTGCTGGCTCAGCTCCCCTCTCTCAGTACCTCTGGACTCTACCACACCACAGACCACAGATGTTTATCTGAGCCTTGCCAGGGGGAAGGGTGTTAGTAGAGCTGGGAAAGGGTGTTTAATCGTGATGCTCAAGGGTTAATTGTGATGCCCAAGCTTTTTTACAATTGGTGTGGGAAAGAGGGGATTTGGGAAATAGCTGTGTAAATAGTTCAATAAAACCCACTGCCTGGTCAGGGCTGGGTCCAGCTGTCACTCTGTCACTGGTTTCACCACTGCAGGGTGGTGAGGTGGGGGGGGCTCACACTCACCCCCTTGCCTGTGCCACACTATTTGGAGCCTGCGATTGTCACTGCTTGTGCCATGGGCCACATTCCTGCCTTGAGAGGGAGATCCTGCCCTGGCTGCGCTGGGTGTCCTTCCCTGTGGGAAACCTGCAATTCCCAGCTGGATGGAGCAGTTTCGGTGATGGCCAGTGCTTCCTGTAGAGTTGGTTACATGGAGGTCACGGAGCCCTGGGCCTGCAGGTCCTGTACAAGGGATGCAGTAGCAGGATAGAGCTTCCAGGACCATCCACTGGCTGTTGCTGGGCTCCAGGACAGGCAGAGCAGGACAGGCCTATTGCTCCTGTGGTTGAAAGGCAGCACCAGGCCTTGCACAAGGGAGGGTGGAAAAGCAAGGGTGGAAACACCCACTCAGTCTCCTATTCTGCAGATCTGACTGTTACAAGTGTCAGCTTAGTGTCCCTAACACTTGAACTCCTGAGGGATTCAGCCTTCTTAGCTGATGGCTCTTGCTTGAGTTATTTTGTTTCAGTCCAGCAGCAGCCGTGGATCCAGAAGGGTTGAGTCCTCGATCAGTAGCTCTGTGAAATAACCTTTTTTTTTTTTTTCCTGAGACAATACTGGAGCTGGAAAGCTCAAGTTTTGTTTTCTGGAGACAAATAATGGAAAACCAGTAGAGCCTGAAAATTGCACTTGGTCTGGCATGAGAATGGCTGCAGCACAGCGAATTCAGGAGTGGCTGAGGAGTGACACTGCCAGGAGTGCAGAGGTGATGCCCTCTCTGCACTGCTTTGGTTTATAGAGCTGGCCATGAGAAATGAGTCCCACGTGCCCCAGGTCAGACAGAGCATGGCCTCCTGTGGAGACTGAAGCAGGTATGTGGTGGGAGAAGCCTGGAACACAGGGGGCCTGCGGAGAAAGATGCCTTAAGCCACCTTTTGCATGGGCCCTTGCAGATGTGCTGAATTAACGAGTATTTGCTCAGTGGAGACCAAGGCCAAGTCAAGTCCTTGCTGGACTCTGAGCTCCAGCAGATGTCTCCAGGTGCAGGTCACCTTTTGTGGGAAGAGCTGAGAGCACGTTGGCTCCTGGTCTGGGGGTTGGGCTCTCCTCTTGGGTAGAGGGAGCAGCAGGTTTGGTTCTGCAGTCAAAAAAATCGTGACTTTCACACATCCCTGGTGAAATCAAAGCCCTTGAGTTGCCTGGTGAATCATCCTTCAGGCTTGCTGGGTTGCAGTCTGGGCAGAAGATTGACCTTGGGAATTCCTAATAGGCCTGTGGGACAAGAGGTGTGACTGTCCCAGCAGCCCAGGGCCTGCGTATGCAGGATGCTTGGGTTAAGCATTCTGGGCATGGACTTCTGGGCTCTGGAGGGCAATTTTGGCCCAGCTGTGCTGTGAGCAGCGCAGGGTGACCTGGGATCCCCCCAGATGCATTCATCCCCTCTGGAATGGTCTGAGAAAGCTGCAGCCAGGGCTGTCCGGGCAGCCTGACATGTTAAAGATGGAAGGGGACAAGGAGGATGAGATGGGTGGCTCTTTCTCCAGCTGGCTGGAGATGGGTTTGGGGAGCAAGGGCTTGGCTCTATACAGGCTGGGAGGATGCAGCATGATAAATCCACCCCCCTGCCATGTCCAGCCCGGGGAGCGTCACGCTGGCAGTGCCACGGGGTGGCAGCACGGCTTTGTGCTGGGGCTGGGGAACTGCTGTAGACCGACTGAGGCACAAGCTCCATTTTCTGCTGTTTCACAGCACCTTTCAATCCAACTGCCCTCCCCTGGCTGCAGGGAATGGCCATGCTGGAGCTGCTTCAAGGCTGGAGCCACATCAGGACCCAAGACCCTTGTCCCCTGGCCCATGATGCAAAGGAGGTGATGAGAGGGCTCTGCACAGGACCCTGAGCAGGATTGGCTTGTTTGGCTGGGGTTGCTGTGGGGCTGAGGCTCCATGGTTCTCATCTCCCTTTCTGGGAAGTTGCAGTCACCATTCAGGGCTGGGAACTTTGTTTAGGAAATTATCCCTAGGGAACAGTGTGCACCGTCACTGTGCCTCTTAGGGAAACTGAGGGGGTTTGGAAACCCTGCAGAGACCTCACCCCTTGCTAGAAGCCCAAGTACTCCAGGCAGGAGCTGCAGTGCAGGTGAAAAGAAGCCACCCCAGTCAGGAAAATGAAGGTGGTGGTCCTTGAAAGCTGCACCTCCTGTGCCAGTGGTGCTTCCAAGAATGCGGTGCCTCTCACCAGGTTGGCCCCTGAGTCCATTCCCTCCAAGCTCCCTCGCCCACCCATGCCGGGCCCACATCCCACATGGCACAGCCCCGGTGATCCTCTGCTCCAACAAGGCTCCCAGAAGCAGCCCTTGAGTGAGACTCCAGCCCCAGAGCTGTCTGGGGTTTGTACGAGCAAAAAAGCAAATGATGCAGAGCTTTTTATTCGCTGCAAAAAGTAGGGCAGGGAGCTCTCACGTTGAAGAAACTGGAGGAAAAATGTGCGGCAGTAGCCAGAGTGGGAATCGGTAGAGAAAAGCGTCAACAGGCTGGGAGCTGAGATATGAGTCAGGACAGCTCCTCCCCCTGCACCAAATGACGCTCAAATATTTCAGCCAGGCCCAAGAATGCTGCAGGTTTGGCATCCCGAGCAGCCTGGCAGCTCTAGGCAGCGGGGCCAGGGCAGCCCCGGCAGCGGGGCAGGAAACACGAGCCAGTGGATTTTCGTGCAGGTTTTGAGAACCGATACCTCTGCTCTCCCTGCGGACGAGAAAAGCGACTTTCCAAACCACAGAGCCCTCGGTGCCTCTGCAGAGGCAGCTGCCGGGAAATGTCTGTCCCCACCTGCACGAGGCCCTTCCGGCGCTGCCCACAGCCAGGTCACAGTGGCCCTCGGCCTCTCACTTGGGCCACCCAGGCTACAGGTGAAGGGGGACGGGTATGAGAGCACATTGGATCCTGCTCAGGGGGCTGAGGCAGGGTGACCCCCCCCCATTCTGCCCCTGGGCTGCTCTGTGCCTGGTACATTGAGGTGTCGTCAGGGCCGGCAGCACCATCATGGAATCATGGAATGGTTTGGCCTGGAAGGAACTTTAAAGACCTTCTCGTTCCCTACCATGGGCAGGTACATGTTCTGCTGTCCCAAGCTGCTCTAAGTCCCATCCAGCCTGGCCTTGGACACTGCCAGTTATCCAGGGGCAGCCACAGCTTCTCTGGGCACCCTGTGCCAGGGCCTCCCCACCCTCAAGAACTGCTTCCTAATATCCCATCTAACACAGGCCTTTGTAAATTGTCTCTCTCCATCTCTCCTGTAATTTCCCTTCAGGTACTGAAAGGCGACAGTTAGGTCACCCTGAAACTTCTTTTTCCATGCTGAACAATCCCAATTCTCTCAGCCTTTCCTGACAGGAGAGGTGCTCCTACTCTGAGAATCATTCCTGTTTCACCCTAAATCCACTTTCACTTGCTTCACTGGCTCCCAGTGTGGACTTGGACTTTCCTAGGTGCCTTTTGGTCACCCTGTGTGCCTGGGGGAACTCGTTTCTTCAGGGATGTGGAGAGCCTTGGGGACAGGTGGTAGGGGTGGGGGGAAAGCCCCAAACACACACCAACTTAAGACCATTTTCCTTGGAAACTGGCTGAAGAGACCTTGGCAGGTGGAGGTGACAGAGAAGATGACCTGAGTTGTCCTGGTACCTGGAGTGAAATGCTGCTGTAGTGAGGATGGCAAAGCCTGGGGCATGTCAGGAATGGGTGCCCCATCCTGCCTGTCACCTCCATGTCGGGGCACAGGGGCAGAAACCACCAAGGCCCCTGCGTCTGGTGTGGTAGGGAAAGGAGAGGCCCAGCACCAGATGCAGGAGGGGGCAGTTTTGTGAGGGGGAAGGGGAGGGGGCAAGCTACAAGAGCTCTCAAAGCATGGCAGGAACAGGGCCCAGCTGCCACATGCCCATCCTAAGGGGTCCCTGGTGCACTGGGATGGAGGCAGGTGGGCAAGGAACTGGGATGTGCTCCCTGCTCAGGGAATCTGCAAGGAAACAGGGAGCTCCGATGCATGATGGGTCCTCTGTGTGCTTTCCCCTCAGGAGCTGCAGTGGAAAGAGGAGGCTCTGCTTTGTGAAGGGGAGAGACTGGTGGGCTCCTGACAGGCCTGCAAAGGGCACCTGGAAGTGGAACATCCACCCCTTGTGAGTTCAGGGCTGCCTGCAAAGAGCCCTAAACTGCTTCATGGTAGATACCTCCAAACTCACAGGTCTGCCCACAGAGTTGGGGTTCTGGAGTCTGGTGGAGGGGGGCCCAGGGGGGGTCCCAACCCTTCCCCAACCCTCCTCTAGACTGAGATATGTCACCTTCCTGGTCTAGTCCATCATGGGAAGGGAGACGCCGAGGGTTGGGAGGGGCAGAGTGGAGTCTCAGCTCAGTAGTGGAGGTGGCTGGGGGTGCTGAGGACACATTTCCTGAGGGCACATGGCAAAGTGAGACCACAGCTGAAGTCCAAGGAGGGATTTGAGAATCTGATGGTATCTCCCCATCCCCAGCTCTCCCAGACCTCCTGCTGCATCCCAGGGGACACTTGTCCTTCCCTCCTCCTGGCCAGCTACACGTTACCCAGGCTGATGCTGGTGCTGGGCTGGAAGGGGCTCTTCTCCTCCAAGTGAATGGTCCTTCTGCATGGGCAGTTGCACAAGAACCACTAAGCGCCCAAACAGAGGTCTGGGACTTGTTTTGGGAAAGGACATTGCACCTCTGGTCCCCAAACAGCTCAGGTGTGTGGCACATGCAGGATCCATGCCCTTGGCCAGGTGGGGGCTTTGGAACTGCGCAACTGGCCTGGAAAGGTGCTGGAAAGGTGCCATCAATGCCAGCTTCGGGAAGACACTTCTGGCAGCCCTGAGTGCCTGTCAGGGATGCTCAGCTATTCCTGCCCCTTGTCCTGGAGGGTCAAGATCAAGGGACAGCAGGGTCCGTCACCACAGAGCTCAGCCCTGCACCTCCTGAGCCCATCCTGCCCTGGGAAATCCACAGCCCAGCCTGGTGGTTCTCATCCCTCCTTCCCGGAATCCCTGCTGGCCTCTGTCCCACAGCATTCTGCATCCCAGGACGAGGGAGTCGCGATTCTGCAGCACCAGGTGCCGTGGGGGACCCTCCACGTCCCCGGCCCGTGGGGTCCCCTTCCGCCAGCTGCGTGGCCGGCGGCAGCAGGTGCCACGGATCGTGAGGGAGCGGGCCCGGGCCCGGCCCCGGCCCAACCGCCCCGCGCCCGCCATTGGCGCAGCCGGGCCTCGAATTTGTCCATATTTGGGCAAATCCAGCGCCGTGTCCCCCGCCCATTCGCGTCACTTCGCCTTTTTGAGGTTTCCCTTCGCACTCTCATTTGCCTCCCGCGCGCTGCCTCCCTGGCCCGGCAGTTTCTGGTTGAGTCACTTTTAACGGCCCGGCTGCTGCCCGGCCTCCGGGGCACCGGCGGGGCACGGCCGGGGGCGTGGGGTCGGGAGCACTCGGGAGCTCCCCCGAACACCCCGCTCAGGGCCTCATCCCGTGGAAACGAGAAATGGGGCTCGGCCCACGCCGGTACCACAGCCCCTCTTTTGGGTGCAGAGATAGCCTCTCAGCCGTGCCACAGGTGCTGCAGTTCTTTCTTGAAGATTTGCCATGATGGTGGCAGACAATGCTCTTCCCATCCAGAAAGCTCTCAGGGGCAGTGCTTGGCACTCCTGATTTTTTTGGTGCTGCGGATGACCCTAGCACCTGCTCTCCTGGAGAGAGAGGACTCAGAGCCCTCTGTCCCGGGGGTCTTTTAGGAGGTCACCCTTTGCACTGTCAAGCAGTGAGAGCTGTGCTCAAACCCTCCCCTCCCCCCCATGCCTCTGTCCTGTGTTCTCAGAGGGATGTGGTGCATTGGGAATGCTGTCATTAGGTCTCAGGGTTAACAGTGGCCTGACTGAGACACTCTGGCTTCTTTGGGGCCTGGCCAGGAGATCCTACAGCTTGGCTGTGGATCCAGTGGCTCACCTGGCCACTTTCCCACTGGCCCCAGGGCAGTGGAGGTGGCTCAGGGAGGGTTTGTTTCCTCCTTGTCCTCCTCCTCCTCCTCATGTTCCTCCTTCACCTTCTTCCTCTTCCTCCACAAGGTGCCAGTTGAATGGAAGCCATGGAGAGCTGGATGGATGGAGCCATGGGGAACTGGATGGATGGAGCCATGGGGAGCTGGATGGATGGAGCCATGGGGAGCTGGATGGATGGAGCCATGGGGAGCTGGATGGATGTGAGCCATGAGTTGCTGGTTGGATGGGAATCACATGAGCGTGGCAGGGCAGCTGCCTGTCCCCAACACTGAGCGGGGTTCACAGGCCAGGCTGAGGCACCGGCAGGAGCTCGTCTCCCAGCCCTGGGGCTGAGGGCAGCACTTCCCCTGCATGCAGCGAGCGCCGCAACCGCAGGCGAGGAGGGGAAGTTGCTGCAAGGCTGATAAGAAATATCAGCGCTTTTGCAGTGCCTCGGCTGCACAGCCCGACAAGGGCCCTTCCCCCTGCTGTGCGCTGGGCCCAGCGGCGCCGCTGCCTCGACCTCGGGGTTCTGCTCCCCTGCGCTCCCCGATACTGGGAGAGTTACTGGAAAAGGAACAGCCCTGCGGGTGGAAGGGACCTCGGTGCTGCGGGGTGGCAATGAGGCACCTGCGGTACTCCATGCACAGGAAATTTTGGGGTGCATGGCAGTGTCTGACCTGCATCCAGGTGCCTGAGACGAGGGCAGGGGAAGGCAAAGTGGGGGACTGGTGCCCTAGGGGGACATGGTTTTTCTCAGGGAGCTGCACCCCAGGGTCCATCAGCAAGCCTCTGAGAGACACTAAGCACATGAGCAGAATGTGGAGAGCGGCCTCAGGAAAGCTTCTGACCAGATATTCTCATGAGGTTCCCAGGGGAGGAAACACAGCTGTTTCAGCCTCCCCTGACCCCAAAAAGCTCCTGGAAACCCTTCAGACGGACATGAGTGGAGCAGGACTAAATGATGCAGAGCCAAGGGCTGGAGTAGGAATTTCCGCAGCCTTGTTTGCAGCCAGTAAAATTAACCAATGGCTGGGGAATGTGGTAAGTTCATCATCAGTTGGAGATTTTCAGAGACCTCGTCAGAGCCCAAGGAACCAGATCTGCTGATTTCTTCCTTTCTGAGACCCGTGCAGGCAGAAGGAAACCAGCTCAGGACCCAAAATGTCATATCCCCCATCCGTGCTGGGCTGGGGAAAGAGGAAGCATTACCTCCCCCCACTTCTCTGCTGGGAAAGCGCCTGTGGCTCCCCTGCATGGCCCCTCAGCAGCACAGGCAGGTGCTGGGTAGGGCTCTGCCGGGGACCCCATTTTGGGAAGGCACAGCTTCCTCCCCGTTGTCATCCTGCACATCCTCAGCTCTGGCCATGTGCTTCACTTTCCTCTGACATCTTGCCTTGGGTGCAATCTCCCCCAGCCACCTCTGTTCAGAAATATCTTTATCCTGCTTTGCCCCATGGTCAGCCTCACACTGGGCCTGACTTCTCACCCTGTCCTCTCCTCCCAGCCTGCAGTATTTACCAGGGACCAGTTTGTCATCAGCCAGAAGCATGGCCTTGATTCTGGGTCACAGGGGGAAAGTCCTTCAGCAGCACTTCTGGGGCCAAATCTCTCTCTGGTTGCCCCCCAAAAGGCTCCTTTCTCTGCTGTAAGAGCATGGTTGCCTGTACCCTGGGCACCTTTCACCCCTTGTGATGGCACTGACCACTGCTGGGGACAGTCCCATGGCACTGAGGTGGCTGATGGCACAGGAGGATGTTTCCAGGATGGTCTCTGGGTTGACAACAATCTGCTCTCAGGCACAGGATGGGATTGTTGTAGTGTCCTGTGCAGAGCAAGGAACTGGGTATGATGATCTTTGTGGATCCCTTCCAAATGAGGATATTCTGTGGTTCACACCAAAAATGATATTTACATGTTTCAGGTCCCAAGGAGGGCCAGTCTGGGAGGCACCTGAAGTCACCTGGCATCAAGAGGCCACCTCATGTAGCCAGCCTGCCATGGACGAATGGCTACCTACCACAGGCCGCTGGTGAGGCAGCACGATGCTCCTGGGCTCAGAGCTGCCAAAAGGGCCCTGGGAGACATCACCAATAGCACTTACGTTCCTTGCTGAATTTCTCTCCAGCACAGGGAACACAGTGTCCCCAGCCCCATGACCAGAAGGGACGGAGATGAGCACAGGACCAGGGAAGGGTGGGAGACAGGGCAGCCCTTGGTGACCCAAGGTGCAGGGTTCTATTTGTTTTTTCTGCTGAAACTTCCATCAGCCTTGGTTTGGAAAGGGCTCCCCACCAATTTCCTCTCTTCTAAAGCCTTTACCTGCTGCCATCAGCACACATGCAGCTGAAGTCAAATCACTTCTGCCTGTGCTGCTGCCTGGTTATTTTTGGTTTTTCTCTCCCCCTCCCTCTTGCAAACCTCACCAGTGCCGTTTTTTCATACATTTCTGTCCAGATTATCAATGTTGAGAGTGAATCGCATTGGCCTAAAAAGAAGCCTTTTGCAGATGCACGTGAAAACCAGTGCAGGGACAGGCATGGCTGCATTTACAGTCACTTTTGGGGATTTAGTTTGTAGGTTTGATCTAGTTTAATGGTGGGCTTACCCTGGCACTGGAATGAGGTGGTGTTGGCCATGCAAAATCCTCCTGCTCTGTGTCCCAGCACCATCCCAGTGCCGTCACCAGGGCCATTGCGACCTGGATGTGCCAACCTCCAAACCCAGCTTTCAGTTTTCTTCCTGGGGCCTCACATCCCTGTTGGTTGCTACAGCTGGCCAGGGCCAGGGGAAGTTTGGGGTTGCAGAGCCCTGAGGGGGTGAGAGGCTCAAGGAAGCCGCTTGTGCCATGTGTCTCCTAAAGCACAGGCTTAGGGCCTGTGACTCAGTGGCACCTGTGTCCCCACTGCTTCACCCCAATGATGAGGCAGCCCCTGAGTCTTGCAGCCCCTGCCATGGGCTGCTAGACCCTCTGTGGGCAGGAACTGCCCCCGTGCAAGTCCCACCACTAGGACGGTACAGCCAAGCAGCCGTGGGAGGTGGATTCAGTTACTGTCACCCTGTGCAAACACCTCTTTTTTTCCCCCTTACTTTCTTCTT
>VWZP01005331.1:0-93061 GCA_013396995.1 Dicaeum eximium | reverse complement strand
TTTTTTTTTTTTTTAACAAACATGTTTGTCGCTGTCAGCAGCAAAGCCCATGAGAGCGTAACCGGCTGGTGCTTCCTGGCCCGGTGCTGGGCTGGCTGCGGTTGGGCTGCGGGGCGGCGCTGGGTGGGAGCGGCACCGTTATCTGCTCCGCAGCGACGGCTCTTCCTGTGGTGGGGCCACGTGGGCAGGATGGGGTTAAAAGCAGCCCCGCGCCCCGCAGGGGCCCATTGCTCCCCAGCCGGCACCCCATGCAGCACCCCACGACACTGGCAGCAGCACCAGCACGTGCCACCAGCACCTGGCACTCACCTCCATGCCCGGTGTAGGCCACTGGCACCTGCATGGGTCACCCACACCCAGCGTGGGCCGTCGGCACCCGGCGAAGGCCGCCCGCACCCTGACCCGGTAATGGGGACCCACCGAGGCGCCCACGCGGCGCTGCAGGAGCAGCGTGGGGTGTCCAGGGGCACTGGCAGCTGTGGCTCTGATGCCACAGCGAGGGGGGCGGTGGGTGCCGGGGGCTGATGACAGGTAAGGGGGTCCTCCCCACAAGGGGGGCACAGTGGGGTGGCAGGGGAGGAGGTGCCGTGCTGAAAGGCAGGCGGAGGCGGGAAGTGCCCAAAGCAGAAGTGACACCCAGGGGGTTTTTGGTGGCAGCCAGGACAGCACTGGGTGGACGTGGTAACTGGTGTGGCAGCTGAGGCTCTTCGGGCTGGGTGGTCTCAATTGTGGGGACCTGCAGGTAACCCCAAAGGGCTGTGGGGGCATCCGAAGGTTCTCCATGTGTCTGGCAGATGGGACGAGGGGGGGCCCAAGGGGAGTGCCAGGACAGGGAGCTCCTGTGGCCTCAGGTATGGAGCTAAGGGGACTTCAGTAAAGGATGGGAGAACAAGGAGGGTCCCCATGAGGACATTTCAAGAGGGACCCATTGCCATAGGATCTCCACTATGGGGACAAGGCGGTGCAGGGGGTCCCCGTCACACAGATGGCGTTTGCCGTGGGCTCACCACCACAGGGACAAGGTAAAGGAGCCTTCTGTGGCCATGGTGCCATTTAGGTGGGGTCCCCTCATGGGGGCATAGCATGGTGGGCCCTCTGTGATGCAGGTGGGATTTGAGGGACAAAGATTGAGTCTGAGGTGGGATCTCACCCTTGGGGTTGAGACATGGGGGTCCTCTGAGACCGGGACGGGGTCTGAAGAGCAGCAATGGAGCTCAAGGTGGAATCTCCCCTATGGCGACAAGGCAAGGGGGTCCTTTGGGAATGGAATGGGAGATGGAGGGGTCCCCATGGGGTCAAAGCAAACACACCCTCTGTGCCTAGGATGAGGTTTGAGAGGGGGTGATGGGGTTTGTGGTGGGGTCCCCCCCAACAGGGATCAGGCATTTAGGTTCTCTGTGACGCATATGGGGTCTGAGGTGGAGTCCCTCCTTGAGGGACAGGTGAAAGCTTATTCCTGTGACCAGGATGGAGTCTGATGTGGGGTCATTCCTTTGGGAATGAGTATAAACTGTCCCCTATGACCAGGATGAGGTATTAAGTGGCCTCCCTGCATTGGGGAAAAAGTGAGGGTGTCCCCTGTGCCCAGGACAGGGCTTGAGGTGGTACTATGGGGTGTGAGGTAGGGTCTCACCCATGGGTAAAAGGTGAGGATATCCCCTGTGCTCAGGATGGGAGTTTTGGGAAGAAAAGGGAGGGCAAGGCAGGATCTGGCCCCTGGGGTAAGGATGACTCCCATGCTTGGCACAGCTCTGAAGAGGTGACACTGCCAGAAGCTCTCTATCCTGGGGCCAGACCAGCCCGGCCATTCGTGTCCATGGTCACACCAAGGCCAGAGGTGCCCCATGGCGGGGCCACGTAGGGCGTGGCTGCGGCCCCGCGTCAGGGAAGGAGCTCCACGCCGGAGGAGAGCAGCCGCCGACAGCAACTGAGAGACAGTGCAGTCACCCATAAAGTAGAAAGCACTACTAAACAGCACTGCAGGGTGTAGTGTTTCCTACTTTATGGATGAGTGTACTGTGGGCTACGGAGAAGAGTGCACAGAGCAGCGCTGGACCCACGAACCTATCGGGAGCCACTGCAGGCCAAGAGCGCCGACGGGCCCTGCCTGGCTCATGGCGCCCACCCAGAGCTCCACCACCCTCCTGGGGGCACTCTGCTTGTCCCCATGTGTCTCCCTAGCACCTGGGATGGCCACGTGGGCGGGAGGAGCTGCCAGCTCAGTGTCCCATGAGTGCCACTGAAGGGACCCATCCCATTGGAGTGAGCCTCGCACTGGGAGGCCAGGTAGGCAGCAAAGCCTCCAGTGCACATATTTCCCCCCATCTTCATTTTCCACGTGGTGAAGAGCTGGGCAGCCACATGGAGCGTGGGAGGCAAAATGGGGTTCTGGTGATTGCTGGATTCAGCGGAGTGAGGGACTGCTAAATAAAACTAATTTTGTACTGACCTGTGGATTTTTTAATGCAATTCCTGGGAACAGGGGAAAAGCTCTTTGGCATACCCAGGGCCACATGCGGTGGGGTTATTCTGGATTTGGAGCCTTGGGGAGCCTTGGGAACACCACAGCTGGGGGTAGTGGCTGGCAAATCTCAGCCCATTGACACAGGACTGTCTCCTTCAGTCCCTCGAGGGTCACCAGCAAAGCTGCTGTGTCCCATGGCAGCCCTGGCCATGGTGACAAGGCCACATGAAGCCAAAAAATCCTCCTACAATCCCAGTCTCCCTCCATCCACATACCCCTGGCCTGTGTTTCCTGCAGGCCTAAAACCAACTCAGCTTCCACAGAGGAGGTTTGGTCCTTGTTCCCAAATGTCAGCTGCCAAAACCCCTTCAGGCATCTTCCCTTTGTCTTTGACTCCCCATGTCCTGCCCACGGAAGAGAGCATTTAAAAACAGTAGGAAAAAATATTAACAATACTTTTTTTTTTTAAACCCAAATGTCAGTGGAAAGTTTTTACATTTTGTAAAACTTCTTATGCTGGTCTCGAGATCATTTGGGGGGGTTTACTGGGTTTGTGGTATTTTTCTTTCACTGAGCTGTCCAGAAAGAACTGGGGTGTTTTACTTCTTGCTGTCCCAGCTTTCCCATGTTCCCTGGCTTTGTGGCTGTTCAAAGGGGATGTGAAAGGAAAAGAAGAATCAAATCAAAACTGTTGTCATGGTCACGAGGAAACAAGTCTTTAAAAAGTCTTTAAAACAGTTTTTAAAAACAAAAAAGGGCTAAAAAAACCCCAAGCAGCTACTGCGGACTGCCCTGAGCGGCTTTCGGTTTGTGAGCACTGGGAGGGAAAAGCAAATTCCCATTTTTATCATGCAAAAGCTTTGAAAATTTACCTCCTAATAACGTGCATTCAAGTAATAGGAAAGATAAATATCCAATTTTCATGCCCAAGGTCTGTTGTGGTTACAGATACTACTCAGTGGTCACTGCTGGGAGAGACAGTTGGAAATCTGCTTCTTGCTGAGAGCAGCAAAACAGAAAATGCTACTTTTTTCCTGTTTTGTTTTTTTTTTTTTTAATTAAGCCCTCCATTTTTTCAAGCCCGCCCTCTGTCCTGAAGGCATTTTAGCAGGTTTCTCCAAGGAAATGTGTCCTGTCCCTGTTGGGGTGAACTCCCAGTCTCCACAGGACCTCGCTGTGTTCATCTGTTGCCTGGTTGATGCCACACAGGCTGGGTGGTCCCCAGGTCCTGCTGCTCTGCTGAGCCAAAAATGTGCCGAGCAGGGCAGGGTTTGGGGCTGAGACCCCTCTGTGGGCAGTGGGGGGTGCGAGTGCCCATCTCAGCACTCTCAGGATGGCTCTGGAAGGGCTGTAGGGACTGACAGTGCCCAGCCAGGCTTGCCAGGCTCTCCCACACAGCCCCAGTACCTGAACTAGTGTTGCCATGCCAAACCACACCACACTGTCTGGGGCTACCAGGGCTGGGGCTTACTGTGGTCCCTGGCAGGGCCAGCCCAGCACATTCTTTTTCTAGGTTATTTTTTACAGGAGTTCCATCCCAGTGCTGCTCCAGAGTGTGGAGCCATTCCCTGCCAGTGTCCATGTCCTGCTGGGGATGGCAGGATCAGGGTGAATGTGGCCATCTCCTCCTTGGAGCTGCTCCCAGACACATCAGACCTCAGGCTCAGGAAGTGGGAATGGGAGCTGGAGGGCTCTGCTGGCAGAGCAGGTGCCCACTTGTGTCACTGCACGTCCCTGCAGCCACTAGTGTGGCTCATGAACAGAGACAGGAGGAATCATGTGCTGGAGCCATTCCCAGGGAACTGCTGGAAAGAGGGAGGGATGGGTTGGCACCCACCAATCACCTCAGCCTGGAGGTGCCCCTGGGTGCTGACACAGGTTACTGTCCCCACACCCTGGAGACCTCCCTCAGGGCTGCCTTGGCCCCTCATGCTCATTCTTGTGCTTCTTTCCCTGCTGAAACCACAGCAGAGCTCACACTACCCACTCCAGTCCCCACTGGAATCCTCAAAACCAGGGGAGGATCTCAGGAGGACTCACCAGGCACTAACTGAACTTAATTGCCTGTAGGACCTTCAGGTGCTGGGCCAGGAGCATCAGTGAGGCTCAGCCCTGGTTCTTCAGGCCTTGGCTGGACTTTTGTGTAGGTAAAACTCTGTTTGGTCTCCTCAGCAGTCCCTAGGTCATCACTGGAAGAATATTGTCTCCAGCCACATGTGCTGGCTAGAGCCCAGACCAACCAGGTTGTCTCTGGCCCCACGGCAGTGGAAGCACAAAGCAAGCTGGGGTTCTGAGAAGGCAGACAGCCACACAAGATCTTATCAGGGTGCATTGCTCCTCCCACTGCTGCTGCCTCCTCCTAATGAAACCTGCTTGTTCTGTCTCGCCGTGGAGCAGAGCAGTGCCTGAATGTTCTTCCACACTGGTTCAGCACCTGCAGAGCCTGCCTGGTATCTTGCCAGGGCAACAGCCGTGGGCAGGAACTGAGGGGATCTGAGTGGTGGGAGATGGTGAGATCTACCCTGACCTGTTCCTGCAGCAGAAGGAGCCACATAAGCTGGTGGTTTGAAAGTACATGAGTACCAGAACACACAGGAAGGTGGGATCCGTTTTCTGGAATCTTCCCTTTAGTCTGTTGGCTGCATTTTCTGTTCATTACAGCCTTCCCCCCCACCACACACAAACACCCCTTAGGAATGGGCTCAGAGATCTGGGATTCAGGTGGATGGCAGAGTCCTGCACGCTGTGAGAGGTGACTTGTAGTCACATCCAAATGTGAGAGAGACTCTGCCAGACCCAGTGATAACTTCCTACACACAGGACCTATCCAAGTGGGTCTTACACTCGGGGCAGTCAGCAGTGAATTTACTGTCTTGATGGTGACTTGCATGTGCTGCCTGGGTTCAGGCAGACGTGACACACAGCTGATGGCATTGGGTTCAAGAGGTTACACATCTGCTCATCTGGATGGGCTGGAGAAGCTGTTCAAAGGAGGTGCCTACAAAGTGGTGTCTGACAGGGGCACTGAAGACACCCCCTGGTACCTCCCCTGGAGAAGGTAGCCCCAGGCAGGTTCTCCTGGTGGCTCCACGGCTTCAAAGGGAGCAGCACATGTGAGATGCTGGTGCACGGAGGCACCAGCAGTGGGACTGAGAGCTATTGCCACACAAAACGATGTGGGGAAGCAGGACCTGTCCCAGCTGCTCAGGGGTTTGGGGATCATCAATCCCTCTTGGGTTTGGGATTGGCAAACCTTGCTCTGCAGTGGGTCAAGCATTGAGTGTGAATGGGGAACAGGGACAGACAGATGTCCCCCAGGGTGGCCCAGTGGCTTTTCCCTGAGCATCACTAACACTGTGCAGCCTGATGTATGATGTGATCTTCGTCAAAGACACAGCACGGCAGGGCGGAGGCAGGGAGAGACAGAGCACACGCCTGCCTGCACCGTGTGCTCAAGGATGGCAGTGCCTACTTGGCTGTAGCTTTATGCTGCGAACTCCTGTCGCCAAGGATCATATCAACCACCGTCTCCCTCCCTACCCACACCACGCTCTGCGTCTTGTCCCGGGTGTCCTCCGGGCGGGGCCCAGCGCTTTTCAAAAGAGGGCTGTTTTCAGCACGATGTGTCCGGGAGGTACCGAGGTTTAGCTCACACGAAAGGAAGATGTGCGAGCATGCCTGGGAAAGAACCAGGCATCCTGGGCAGAGCTGACCATCCCCAGGGCAAAGTCGGGCATGCCCGGGTCAGAGATGGGCATCCTTGCAGCAAATCAGGCACTCTGGGGCAGAGTCGAGCATCCCTGGGGCACAGCTAGGTATCCTGGGGCTAGACTCGAATATCCAGGGCCAGAGATGAGCAGCCCTGGGGAAGAGCCGAGCAGGCGCTCGAGCCGGTACTGTCCCCAGACCCCCATCCCGGCGGCGTGCGGGGCTCCGAGGCTCCCCGGCCCCAGTGCGGGGGGGATGCGGTGCAGGGGGATGCGGGCTCAGCGCGGCTGCCCCCCCCGCCGCCGCCTCATCAATAGGCACCAGACCCCGCTCCCGCAGCGTTGCCGTGGAAACGGGCGGAGCCGCCGCCATTGGCGGCCCCCCCAGGTGTCCGGCCCGGCTCCGTATTGATGACTCGGCGGCGGCGGCTGCGCCGGGGGCTGCCCGGGGCCGCGGCGAGGGGCTGGCAGCTCCCCCGGCCCCTCCGCCACGTCATGGGGCCAGGGGCGGCGGGGACCTGAGGGCGGCGGGAGCAGCCTTCGCACGGGGAGCCGCGGATCCAGGCGGGGACGGAACCGTTCTCGGTTCTCGGAACCAACCCCGGTGCGGGGATGCTGCCGCTGCGGCCGCCCCCGGCCCCGGCCCCGCCGCGGAGGAGCGCGGCCCGGGCTGCTCCCGCCGCCGCTCTGATGCCTTCGGCTTTCCCTTGCCGGCTCCCGACGCCCCGGGCAGCCCTGGCCGGTGCGGAGTGAGCCCAGCCCTGCCCCTGCCATGCAGGAGCCGGAGCGCGGCGCGCCCAGCGCGGCCCCGGGGCAGAGCGGTGTCCTCGCCGCCTCCGCCCGCCCGGACCGGGACACGCGTGAAGGCGCGGGGGGTGACGCGGCCGGCTGCCAGCTGTCCCCGGGGTCGGAGCGGGACGGAGCACCCGAGCCCCAGGAAGAGTCCTCGGGAACCCCCCGCTTCTCCCCGCCGGACCCCCAGCGGGTTCACTCCGCACCGGAGCTCGTCAGGCCGCTGCGAGCGATGGACCGGACAGACAGACCCCCCCAGGTAAGGCAGGGGTCGGGCTGTGTTTGCTCATTCGGGGGCAGAGGCGGGAGGATGTCACCTCCGTATGAGACGGACACTGGGAACGCGGAGCTGCGGCTGAGCCATCTACAAAACCCCCCTGGGGTTGGCACCTGCCACAGCCGCTGCCACTCACCCGCGCGAGAGAAGGGAGCCTTTGCTGCCCTTCAGCAGGGATTTCCAGGTGCATCTGCCCTGGAAGACGCAGGTGCGGGGTGTTGCGGGAGCCCTGACGGAGCAAGCGCTGGGCGATGCCCGCCTGGAGCAGGCACAGCCCAGCACCAGCCAAGGCTGAGCCATCTCTGCGGCATGTCCCCGTTCCGGCAGCATCAATGGCTCTGCAGGTAGTGGCAGGGACATGATTCACTGCCACTCTCTTCCAGAGCATCCTCTCTCCTCTCTGGGGAGCACTGGAGGACTTGGGGCACCTGCACTGCAGGAGGAACCAGAACCTTCAGGGAGCACCCGGGCACCTCGGGGCAGTGCAGTGCCTGGCCCCTGCAGCATCTGCCTAAAACAGCCAAAAAGGCTTCCTCAGGGTCTCACCACCTTGATCTAGGTCACAGAAGCTCATCGGTTCACCCTGTTTAAGACAGCTTGCCACCCTTTCCCATGGGGAACATCAGCCATCTCCTTGAGGTCTCCTGGGATCTGTGGAAGCTCTGTGGTGCTTTTAAAGTAGGGGAGAAAATGGTTCTTGACCTTTTCTTATTGAGCACAGGGGAGAAGAGCTAACCAGTGCTGGTTGGGGTTTGGCAGGGGTGTTTAGAGCAAGGCTGTGCTGTGCTGCTGAGCCCAGCTGGAGAGCAACCTGGAGCAGCCTGCGGGAGAAAAGGCACCCCTGGAAACCCACCGAGGGAGAACATGATTTTACTCCAGCCCACTTTGTTAAGGGTCTGTTCTCAAGGGCTGTTTATCGTGATGCTTAGAGAAAGACCACACTGAATCTTGGTCTGACTCTGACCCCAGCCCTGGCTGTGCCAGAAGCACTGCAGTCAAAATATGGGTCAGCGGAATGGGATGGATTTCTGCTCCCACCCCTCTTTTGTAGAGAAGTCCAGTCAACTCTGCCAGACTTACTGTCTTATGAGAATCCTAGAATGGCTTGGGTTGGAAGGGACCTTACAGACCATCTAATTCCAGCCCACCTTTCACTAGACCAGCTTGCTGCAAGCCGTGCCCAGCATGTCCTGGAATGCTTTCCTTTGGGAGAGCTGGCTGGCAAGGGAGGGAGTAGGAGCTGTGTCCTGGTGGGAGCCCGGGTGGGAAGGCTGGTATTGGAAGGAGGGCAGATGGCTTGTTTAGAGGCATATTTGTGGGTGCTCCAGCAGCTGAACTGCACCTGTGGGTTGGGAGCTGTGCACCTGTTCTTGCTGATCCCTGCAGTGGGTCCCCCCCATTGGTCTCTATGGAGGTGACTGCTGAGCACCTGCCATCCAGTTTGCCTTGGTCCTTGGGCTGCACAGAATATTTTCCTGCAATCCTGGAGGCTCCTGGCTGGGTGGGAGCCTTTCCATGGCATTCTGGCAGCACCAGAGTATACCATCAGAGCACTGTGTACTGTGATGGGACTGGTGGTGCTTGTGGTGCTTTGATGTGCTCTGGTGCCAGAGCGATGTTGCTGTGGGACTAGTGTTACTCTCCTGCATCATGGCAGTGCCACAGTGGCACTGTGATGTCATTGGGGTGGTGCTGGTGGTACCATGGCAGTACCATCCTTAACATTGATGTTGATCTCCAGAAAGGTTACCTTGTCTTTTCCGGGGGAAAAAAAATCCAGCAGTTTCTCCTGGAGCCAAGTGGCTTTAGGGATGTGAAAGGCTTCCAGTTCAGCCCCAGGAGGGAGCTTAGTGCTGCTGTCCCTAGCTGAGCAAGTGCTGGTGCTGCTGGGCTGTGGAGCAGCACCCTCCAACCTGGGGACAAGGTGCTGTGTTAGAGCTGGGGCCAAGACAGGCTTGCACAGCTCGCCTCCAAAGCCTGGCTGCTCCTGGCCAGGCTGAGACACGCCCTGTGTGTCGTGCTGCCAGAGCCAGGCTTCCTTTAGGACGTTTGTCCTTGGGATATCAGAGCTGCATTATGTGAACAGGACAGCTGCCTCCAGGGAGTCCTCTCCTGGTGTGGGGAAGAGCCTCCTGAGGCCTCATCACTGACACAGTTGATTAAAGATGTTGATTTTATGATGAAGCTCTTGCTGTGTGTCCCAGCCTCTGCCACCACTGCTCAGCCATTCCCTCAGGGACAGGCTGTGGAGAGGCATTAAGGTCTGTAGGTCAAGTTAATCTTGGCGTTCTTGCCCGGGTCTCTCCTGAGTGCAAAGTATGGAGAGCTGTTGCCCTTCTCCCATCTGGGAGCTGGCAGAAGAACTCTGGAGTTAGGGAGGTGGGACAAGGGGACACAGCTGGAGCCTCCCGTCCAGCCTCTGCCCCCAGAAGGCTCCAGAGATCAAAGAGGCTGATTATGTCCTGACCAGGCAAGTGTTGAAGATCTCCAGGGGCTGGGATCCCACCAGAGAAATGTTCTCTATAACATGGTAGGAATTTTCCTTGTTGAGATTTGTGCTCACATCTCTCCATCCATTTGTCATGTATCCCTACATCCTGCAAGGCACTGCAGGCTTTCCCAGCTCCTTGGCAGAGCAGTGTGTCCCATCATGGCCCCACTGGATAATGCTGTCTGGGGAGTGTCACAAGTGTATCTTTCTTCCTGGGCCTTTGGAATTCCTCTGGTCCTGCTTCCCAAAATTTCTGTGTTGACATGAGACATAAATTATTTTCCTGCTGAGAATTTCCAGGCACTGCAGGGGTAGGATCCCAGTCCAAATAATGAATATCAGAGAAGGAGAAAAATGTTGTCTGTGTAGGAAGCATGGGGTTAAAGTGGCACAGACACAGTCTGTCTGGAAATTGGAAAGTTCCCAGAATGCTGTCAGATGAATTTTAGAACACTTCCCACAAGAGCTCAGTTGCCTGTATCTCCCAGGGGATGCTGCTCCAGTGGGATCTGCTTTGGGATCTGCTTTGGCCCTGGAAAACTCAAAGTAGTTTGGGAGTGGGTTGCTGAAGAGAAGGCTCCCTCCTCCTCTCCAGGAGGGACTGCATTGGACAGGGGAAGAGGATCAAGGTTGTCGACTTCCTGCCTATTCCCTGCATCCTTCCCTTCCAGGATTACTAATATCCCCAAGCTCCCCAGATCATTCATGGAAGGGATGAGCTCAAGAGCTGACCATTCCCTGTTCCCCTCCCACAACCACACAGACAAGGGGCACAGTTAGGGTGCTCTGAGCTGGTTCTTGTGACTTCTTCTCAATCACAAGAGGTTGCTTTGGATTTGAACTTCTTAAAATCCAAGCCTCAGCTTCCCTTGAGGTCATGTGGAGCTGAGAATATTCAATAAATCTGTAAACCCAACTGAAAACGCTTAAATCAAGGAGCCCTCCACTGAGTAGGAATTTAAATAGCCACAAAAAAAAAAAAAACCCTGTTGGTCTCAGTGGGGCTTAATAAAACAAAGCAGAGACACAGGAAGAATTATAAAATGCTGGTAAATATCCTCCACTTCAAGTGCTCAGGCCATGCTGCATTTAATGATAAGCTCAGTGCCTTTTGCAGGAATTTGTGGTCTTTCAAGAGCTTCAAATTTTCCATTGGCAGAGCTGGAAAGCTATAGGACAGGGAGACCTTGGGCAATGGAGCCAGTTCTCGCCATTTCCTGCAATCCCAATTAGAAGGTTGTATTTCATGATGCTCAAATTCTGAGTAAATGAATTTTCCTTGGCTTGGCAGTGCACAGCCTCATGCAAATGCCGTAGTGCTGTTTGCTGCAGTACTGTGGATGCATGGCCACCTCAGGCAGCTGCCTGCCAGGAAGAGCCAGTGCCTCTCTATTTGTAGGAATGAATGGAAAGCAAGGCAAAGTGAGACTAGGAAGGGGAAGGCAATGCTCATTTTAGCTCTTTTTTTGATTAAGCTCATGCCTTCTGTGCAAAGACATGTCCAAACGGCTTGGCCAGGTCACTTGTGTGGGACATGGAGGGTGAGGGACATCAAGCAGTGCCTCCTCACTGTGTCCTTGGCTCCTCTGGGCTGGTGGAGATAAACCGGGTTTGGGACAGGGCTGTCACAATGTCTTGTGGGCAGGGACACCTTCCACTATCCCAGATTGCTCCAAACCCCATCCAACCTGGCCTTGGGCACTGCCAGGGATCCAGGGGCAGCCACAGCTGCTCTGGGCACCTGTGCCAGGGCCTGCCCACCCTCACAGGGAACAATTCCTTCCTCTCTAATCATGCCATAGCCTGAGCAACTAGAGCAGGTTTTCAGCCAATGTGACCCAAAAGAAAAGGTGTTCTTGGCCCCTGGGAAGCTGCCAGTGATTTGGAAAGTAGGGAGAAGTGGATGAGAAACTGCAGTTGCCCAGATTTCTGGGCAAAAACTGACTTGTACATATGAAATCTGCCCCTCAACTCCCTGATGTACTGTGCTAGGTGGAAGAGCAAATATACCTCTTCAGAGCTGAATATGCTGAGGAATTGAGTATTTCCACTTAATCAAAGCACACCTGTGATCATGGATGTTGCTGCTGAGGCTCTGTGGTGTGAAGGAGAGTTGGTGTTGACTTTGCAAGCTATGATCCTCTTAGAGGGCTGTGGCTCTTCTGTATGGGCAGGGGATTTACTGAGCTGCAGCTCAGTGGCTTCCCAGGGTGAAGGCAGAAGTCTCATGCCTTTCTTGGGAGTGTTTCTTTGGATTAGAGTTTCTGTTACAGGAAAGATGAGATATCAGAGAACAATCATCCTTACTCCAGCCATCAAATACCAAACCTGGAAAGAACTAAATGTTATCATTCTTCACCAGGGGTTTTGGGGTTTTTTTGCATGTTCACAAAATAGAATTATCTGACACATGGTATCCAGAAAGAGTCCAGATGCTCCACAAAGACCTTAGGGTGGTCTGGGCCTTAGCCTGCAGTGCTGGGAGCTGCAGACTGACCTCTGCTTAGAGCTAAGCAACAGAAAGCTCCAAAAATGTCTTATAGTAAGCCAGTACCCATGTTTTAGCTCAAATAATTTGCAATGTGGATGAGTACACAGGAGCAGAGGTGTGAAGTCTTTCTGTGTTTGCACTGAAGTTTTTCACACATTGCTTCCCACATCTTCTACATTTTACATTCTTTAATATGGTGGAAAGAGTGTTGCATGAGCTGCTTCTCTGCAGATTCAATGATTTGTTCAGCAGCACCCAGAAAATTCTGCAGTGGGGGAAAAAGACAGCCTAGGTGTCTTGGCTTCAGAATGTTACAGCCTGACCAGGTTTTATGATCTCTGTCTTCCACATGTTCCCCAGGTGGGCAGTGAAACAGCAACATCCCCTGAGTACAGTGGGGATGAGCACAGTCCTGCTTTACCAAGGGCAGAGCTTGGCCAAATCTTTCTGGAAGCTGGTAAGAGACAAGGGAGACACTTGTACACCAGTGTTCAAAGGGTAGTTGGTAGAATAGGCTTTGTACCTTTTTTTCACCTTACAGAATGCAGATATCTTTCTCACAAGATGTGTAGGGGGCAAAGACCCTACAGGGGACGCAGGGGTGGCCGGGGGTCACACAGTGGCCCAACAGGTGATGTTCCTGTACTTGAAGAGTGTTGCACAAGCTGGTGCTGCTGCAGGTTATCTGGTGGATCAGTTGCAGTTTGTGGCCGCACACAACCTGGGATTGCAGAACACTTTGTGCTTAACATGGAGAGAGCTGGGTCACAGCTAGGGAAGGCCTGTCCAGGGCCACACAGACCTTGTCATGCCTCTGCTTCAGGCAGGTTGTGGCCATCTGGAAGCAGGGACACGTCTCCATAGCCCACTGGAGAGCAGGGCCAGGAGCAAACTGGCTAAACAAAAGAACTGGCAATACCAGCCGTGTTCAGCCAGATGAGAAAGTGCACCCTGAGCAGCACCTGTTCCCTGCCAGAGTCCCCCATGGCTTCTCCAAACCCTCCATTCCTCACAATTCCCTGCCCTATTTTCTGTCTGATCGTGAAGGATGAAGAATCACATGTGCAGCACCTCAGGAGCATTTCAGAGCCACCTTCTCAGCAGTTGTGAGGTATTTCAGTGTCATTTTCTCTCATCTCCTTGCAAATCCTGCTGTCTTTTGGATTTGCTGTCAAATGTGGGGAATTGTGCTACATTGCACCCTGGACCCAGCTGAAGCCTTGGATTTTGGATAGCTGATCCTCTGCCTTGGGAGTTTATTTTCCACTCACATTTCTTCCTGTCTCAGTTTTGCAGGAACATTAATTTCTCCCTGGTTGGGAGGCTGGAGAAGCTGAGCTCATCAAAGGACAGTGAGCCAGGTCCATCAGGGCTATTGAGCTGATTAGTCTCCTCCTGGAATAGCTGGGTTTGTGTTCCTGGGATTCATAACGGTGCTTCCACAGAGGGTTTAAAGATACAGAGAACCTGGTTTTGCAAGACTCCAATTTTAGCTGCATCTCATTTTAAACACCAGTCAGGAGCATATGAAGAGCTGGCAGTGGTCGGAGTGTGTGCAGGAGAGGATGCCTGGGGAAATGCAGAGAAATAGCAAATGTATAGTGACTGCTCCCCTGAATATTCCCTCAATATCTTCCAGTTCATGGCTCCAGCACTCCTCATGCTGGAGGCAGGATTTTTGATGTTAATAGCCTTGGATGGATTTTTTTCTTCCATGAATTTGTTACATGGGGTGATAAAAATCAGATAAATGAGGAAATTACATAAATAAGGGCAAGTAGTAGGCTGGAAGAGGGATGGGCAGAAGGAGAAAATGCTGAGTGATGGAAAGGGGAGTTGGCAGCACATAGGGCTGTGAGGGAGTGCCCTAAAGGCAATGGCACATCAGAGATGTTTGTGTCTGAAACCAGGAACAGTGCAAAATGCAGGAAGGAAGCAGAACAAGCACAGTGGGACACACTGCCTGTCAGAAGAGTGGCAGGATAACCAAGCCTCATCTCAGGCATGTCTCTTAATTCTCCCATACCTTTGGCAGCATTGTCCCTGTTCCCTGGGTGGGGATGTGCTGGCTGCTTGCTGTGCTGGCAGTGGCAGCGCTGGGGCTGACTCTGCTCACTGACCCAACAGGAGGTGAGGCTATTTTTGTCTTGCTTTTGACATGCAGTGAGGGCACTGCAGAAGAGCAGCCTATGGAAAATAACTTTGTCCTGTGAGGTGGCTGATTCCCTTGAAACTGTCTGGAAGAGGAGAAAATGGATTGGCAAGGCTTCATTTCCAAGCGAAGAGGATTGAGAAGTTAAGGGAACTAATTACTAAAGTCAGGTGGAACGAACAGCTAAAGGGCTTTGACATGGTGGAGGCTTGGGGACAATGATTTCAAATGAAGGAGAGCTGGTGGATTTAATATATCCAAGATAGCAGGAGAGCTGGGATAGCTTCACCTGGGAAATCACTCTGCAAGGTGTCTGCAGAGGGGGTTGTATTCAGAGATGGCTCCTGCAAAGCAAACCCAGGAACTGGACCCTGGATCAGATGCAGTTGGAGAAATGAAGAAATGAAATTGTCAGGGTTTATACACCTTCAAATTGTGTATGGTTTCTACACCCTCCAATTAGATATGTTTTCAGATCAGCTGTGTGCCCACCTGTTTCCAAACGCTGCCTGAGACCTGCTGATGGGGCCACCTGGTAAACTCCTCCTCCCTGTCTGGCATTCAGCAGGGATTTCAAAGCAAGGCTGAGTTTAGACTTTGGCTGCTCCCGGGGCCTGAGTGGGGGAGCCTTGGGCCAGTGGGTGTCAGGCCATGCTGCAGTGCCAGCACAGCCCCAGCCGCATTGCAGAGCACGGCTGCAGGCTGTGCCTGGCTGATTTACTGTCCCCCAATGGGCTCCTGCAAGTTTCCTGCAGGACTTGAAGGACTGTGCTGGATACTGAGTGCTCCAGAGGGATTTTGCCTTCATGACCCATTTAACAGCCTGGCTGGGCACCTCTCCCTGCAAAAGCCGCTGCAGCTCTCCAGTGCTTTCAGGTGAAAAAGCAGCGGTTTTCTAGCAGCTGCCATGCTGAGGCTTTTCTTTTTTTGCTGTTTTCAATGCATCTTGGGCTCTACCTGCCAAAAGAGACAACAGATGAAATGGAGGCTTCAAAGCCACGTGCCTGCTGCTCTTCTCCCTCAGCATCCCTGCTGTTCTGCTTCTGCGTCCTCTCATTTTAGAAACTTTCCCTGTGGCAAAAGACCACATCACTTGCGTTAATTTTTAGGTTAATTCTTTAGTGGCCAAGGATGCTTCTGATCTGGGCAGTGTGGCTGCCTGGAGACCCTCTCTGCTGCCCCATGGTGTCAGCTCTGTCTTGGCTTACAGAAAACCTCCTTGACTGAGGAATGCATTTGGATTCCAGCTCCTGCTGACACTTCTGTGTGTCTTCATCTGGATGGGTCACTTTGGGGGGAGCCTCTGTGTCTCTCCTACCTAATGATTTCTTCCAGCTCCCCATGGAAAGCACCAGGGGAGTCCTGAGTGCAGCCAGCAGCGAGGCTGCGCCGTGCATTGTGGGATCCTTGAGGAACTGCAGAGCGGCTGATAAATCAAAAGCCATTTCATTATAGGAAATCAATGTTTAATGAGTCTGGGATGACGTCTAGACAGGCCTTCAGTTCCAGGCTCTCTGTGGTCTTGGAGGAGGGCTCAGCTGACACAGCCAGCATTGGCTCAGAGCCAATGGGAAGGTTTGGCAAAGCTTTCATGGCAGTGAGGTCCCCGTGTGGGACAGACGTCCTGGCACAGCAAGAATCTCCTGCCTCCACATCTCCTCGCTGCTGCTGTCCCTTGTGCCTCTCTGGGCAAAGCCCCAAGGAGCTGCGGCCACAGAGGGACGTGCTGGCACAGAGGAGGCTTGGCCCCGTGCCTGGCCCCAGCCTGGAGCACACAGCCACACTCTCCTGCTCCATGGCACCTTGCCTGGAGAGGCTGCAACATCCACAGAATGGGAAGGGACATGCCAGCCTTTGCCATGTCATGGGCTCTGGAGTTGTGACACAAAATCTGGGCTGAGCTGGGAACAGCCTGGTGTGGTGGGGGTGAGGGGTTATGAGCCTTTGCATCCTGCCCTAATGAAATGGCTTATGGCTACAGAAATGGGGTTTTAAATGCAGAAATTTGAATGTAGGTCCCCAAAATATCCCCATGCTGTGCTGGAGGTGCTTATTGTTCCCTGCTGAAACCCCATGCTGCTGATGTCAGAAGTCCTGGTGGCTAGTGGGGGAGTCAGGAGCCCATCAGCTCCTCCTCTAAAGCTCTCCTCCTCCCATCCCAGCACAGAGGCTGCTGGCTTACAGTGCTCGCCCTGTCTCAGGGCAACCACAGACAAGAATTTTGAGGCCTCTTGGCAGTGGCAAGGAGATGCAAATAATGCACTTTGACTTCATCACAGGGCTGCCTGCTTCGCTTTGGGGGTGGCAGCAGGGAACTAGCCTGTGGCACTGCCATGCACAGCACAGGAGATGCTGGTAGCACCCATCTCTCCATGAACCTGCTCTGTTTTGTCCACTCTTTGTCCCCTGCAGTGTCCCCTATGTGGATTCCCAGGCTGAGGAAGTGCTTTCCAGGAAGTGCTCCAGGTTGTTCCTGGAGCTGGTGATGGGGGAAATGGTTTCTGGGACACCTCGCTGTACCTGTAAAGCTGCAGGGATGAGACTGATGCTGCAGGAGCTGGTACTGGGCACAGAGCTGTGCACATGGCTCCCAGGGGAGATTCTTGGCATCTCTGTGATGCTGGGTTCGAGGATTTCCTTTCTTCCTGGGCCTACCCTGACCATCCCTAAGTTGTTGGAAAGCAGAAGAGGGCACTCAGGTGCTGCAGTGTGATGTCCCCAGGAACAGTGGCCTGGAGTGACTAGGAGGGAAAAAAATAGGGGAAGATGTATTCTTGCTTTCCCACGTGTGGGTAGCAGTACAGTCTCCTTCTATGGGGAATTTCAGTCCAGCTTTCACAAACCCTGGGATTTCTGTGGGGAGGGTGGGCATCTACAAACCACTCTGCCAAAAGCCTGTCAGCTCATTGCACGTCATATCCTGGTGTCTCAAGGGGTTGATGGGACCGGGGACACCACATGAGGCTGATGGGAAGGGCTGGGTGTCATCTTCTGATTTTTTGTTATTGTTGTTTTTTTCAACCTCCTTCAGCTGTGTTTTCCCTCCCTGCTTTGTCAAGTCATTTCCATACAGGTGTGAGAGGTTGGGAGAGTCATGGACATGGCAGCACACTGGGGAATTCAGTGGGAGGAGACTTTGGGCTCTGGTCTACTGCCCTATCTCTACAATAGACACGATGGAGAAACCAGAATTGATCAAAAGTGTAATGAGTTTTAGCCAGTCTCAGACCTCCTAGAGCTGAACTCCTGTCTGAGCTCTTGCTACCCAGAAAGCTTGGGCAGCATTCCTTTGGGAGTGAGAGATGTTTCCCGAGTAGCTTTGGCTGGAAAACTGCAGGGCAGAGCTGTACACACTGGGAAGGTCGCGGCCGTTCAGTGGAGACTTGCTGGGCTCTGAGAGTGAGTCTTGCAAGATCTGCCTGGCTACTGGGAAAACATGTAGCTGGATCTTTCCAAGGCACTGCCATATGGTAGCTGTGAAGCAGCAGCGTGGCTCTGAGCTTTGCTAACGCCCAGAAATTCTTGCTGGGAGCTGACTCCGGTAGAGAGCCTGCAGCGAGCTGCTCTCGGCAGGAAGCAGCAACCACAAAACTCTATATACAGGTCCTGGCAGAGCTGCTGCTGCTTTTGAAGTGGCAAAATGAAGGTGATATTTGCAAAGAATCTTGCATGTCACCTTCTTTCGGAGCCAAGGCTGACACAGAGAGGATGATCTGGAGTCTGGCTCCTGGGCATTCTCCTGGGCCAAACACGAGTGCTGGTGTGGGGAAGAGGGTGAGGAAGTCTGGTTGCCTCCAAAGCACTGTGCTGCTGGAGGCCACTGGGTCCCTTAGCCATGGGGAGAAGCACACATGCCTGAGGTGGCAGGGATTATATTCTGCCTGCCTGGGTCTTGCTGGCTTTGCCCATGTTTCACCTGAGCCAGTTTGGATGGTGCCATGGCTCAGGACAGCAGAAGGGTCTGGGCTTTTTCCCTGGGTGGAAGTTGAAAGAATTCTTAAAGCTATGGAGATGACAGCTGTCACCCTCAGTGTGGCCTCAAAGGCCAGTTGTCCCCCAGTGGACACGCAGAGCCTTGCCTCCTCCTGAAATGAGCCCCCACATCCCACCCTTTGCCACCAGCACCCTGACCCTGACAGCCACTGGCACAGCCAGGCCAGGCTCACCACAGGGCTGGGGCTGGTGTGAGGCTGTGGCCCCTCTGCCACTGCCCCGGGTGAATCCCTGTGGCCCTGCAGTCCCTGCCCTAGGCAGGTGAAGCCCTCCTTTGCCTCTCCGTGGTGTTTTGCAGAGTGGGGGTGACTACAGCTTCCTCGTGAGCCAGAACACAAAGCTCCTGAGTGCACTGGAGGACCTGCGGCACCGCTGCTCCAGCCTGACCGAGGAGAACAGCTTGCTGGTGAGGAGGAGATGCTGTTGTGGGATGCTCTGTAGGGAGGGAGTCCTGGACCCAGAGAGCTGCTGTCTGCTGCCTACTCTAAGAGGTTACAGAGTCACAAAACATGCTGAGTGGGAAGGCACCCACAAGAATCACCGAGCCAACTCCTGGCCCTGCACAGAACCATCCCCAGGAGTCACACCATGTGCAGGACTATTGTTCAAATGCTTCTTGAACTCACGGGATAATCTGGGCAGGGCCAGAGGACAAAGGAGGTCTGGTGCTATGGGTCCCCCGGGTGCCTTCACGCTGCAGCTGTCAGCTGGAGCTGGACCCTTCCCCGCAGTGCAGAGCAGGGCTGGGCCGGGGAGGGGAAGTTGCTCTTCTTTCCTCTTTAACTGGAAAAGCAGAAACACTGATTCACTCAGCCTTGGCTCTGGGTGACAGTGCAGCACTGCCCCCTGCTCCCATGACAGCCCAGCACCAAGATCCTCCCCAGCTGCACCCCAAAGCCAAGCCAGGCTGCCACAGCCTGGGCCATGTGCCTTCTGTCCCTTCCCTCATCCCTGACTCCCCACGTGGGCTAGCCAGGACTCTCAGGAAAGAGGGGATATTCCTCTCCTGAATCCTACCTGGAGAGCATCACCCCTTACCCAGCTTTGCAGTGTGGCGGTGCAGCCCAGCCACGCTGGGCAAATTTCAGATTGTTATCACCCCATTCAAAATGCATATTTTAGATAATTTTCTTACAGTAAAAGCATAAATTCAGCATGACCTGCACCCCAAGGGGTTACCCCTTACCAATCATCTGGATTTTAGTGAAGCACAAGCCTGTGTGTCAAATTTTGACTCAAAAATCAGCCTCAGCTTTCCAGCCCAGGTGCCCATGGCACACTCTCACAGGAGCAGGGAGGGAAATAATTGTGAGGATCAGTCGACCTGACGTTTCTGCTGATGTGAAAAGATGGCATAACACATCTGGGTTTGACCATGGGGGAAGGAGTCATTGGCAAGTGGCAGCTTATTGGAACAGACAGATAACAAATAAAAGGGGATTAAGAGCAAACAAAATCAATAGGAAGAAAAAGGAAATTTGCTTTGCAAATATAATAAAGTCCTTTGTCGTCTTCTCCTGCTCATGCTTTGGTGTCAGGACAGAAAGGACACAGATAAGCTTGCTGTGGTGGTGCAGTACAAATCCTCAGGGATGTGTTGAGTCCTGTAATCCTAGGGAAATAAACTGGGAAGACTCTGGAAGAGTAAGCCCAAAGAGTGGGTGGCCAGGATACCCTGATGCTGGAGACATGTTGAGTCCTATCAGAGCCTGCAACGCGGATGTTGTGGATGGAGAGGGGCCACGTGGGATGGTCTGAGGTGGGGTGAGGGGCATCTCATGGCGATCAAGAGGTCACATTTAACAAAAATACCAGGAAAACACAGTTTTCAGGGAGAAGAGACAATAGAGATTGGTCTTCAATGGTTGGGAGAGTTCCAAGAGAACAGGCCAAGCCCTGGCTGGGAAAAGGCCTGTGTGCCCTACATAGGTCAGGTAGAGGCAGGGATATTGGGTCCTGAGCAAAGGCTTCACCTCCAACTTCTCCTTCTGCTCTCCAGCGCAGGAGCTGCTTCCCCCAGACAGAGGAGAAGGTGAAGCACCTGAAGAGGAAGAATGCGGAGCTGGCGGTGATTGCCAAGCGCCTGGAGGAGAGAGCCCAGAAGCTCCAGGAGGCAAACCTAAAAGTGGTGGGTGCTGGGACCTGCTGCGGCTGGGGAGCTGGGCTGGGAGAGCACCTCACCACCAGGACCTTTGGTTTTCTGCTTCCACTGAGCTACAAAGGCCTTTCCTTTCCCTTTTTCTTAAACCTACAGCAAACATGCTTTGCACATCATAGCAGAGCAAGAATCACCAACCCCAGCCATCGCCAGCTTCTCTACTCCTCTTGGGGGCTGGTTTGAGGAATTTCTTCCTGCTTGGTTTCTTACTATAAGGTCATAGTTCAAAGTAATTAACACAGCTTTCTTTGGGCAAGTCATGAAAATAATTCATCTGACTTCATCAAAAAGAAACAGGAAGGATTTGAATAAGAAAAGGAGTGTGGTGAAGCAAAACAGGAAGGGGTGAGAGGCAGCTCTGTCCCATCTACACCTCACTGGAAATGCTGCACAAGCCATAGGGCTTCTGCCGTTTCCAACCCAACAGCTGTTTGTTGTGAACCCTGGAGTGTGTGACATGGTGCAGCAGCAGTGGGACGTAGCTGTAGGGTATGGGATCTTGGGCACACCTTCCTGAAGGAAAGCAGGGATTGTGATGGGGAATTCAAGCCACTCATGGTAGAAAGGAGGAAGTGAAGTCTGTGCTGGAGAAAAGGTAGGGGGATTTCCTGGCACTGCTGCCCTCTCTGTCCCCAGGCACTGTGTCACCTGTCACAGGGTTTTGGTACTTGCAGGGCAACAGATGGACTTGTCAGATACTATGTTGAGAGAAATCATTTGACATACTATGCAGACCCTCCAGCACCTATACAAATACTGTTTTATTTGTTTCCCCAGTGAAGCTTTGGGGTGGGGACAGTTTATGGCCTGTGCAAGTCCTGGAGAACTGACTTGCTGAGCTCCTGTGCTGGCCCACGTGTCCTGACAGCAGCAAGTGCTGAGATGGCTGAGCCTTGTGGAGGGTAGGCTGGAGGTAGGACCAGAGAAGGAGCCATGAGGAGCCAGGGTTAATTTGGCACCAGGTCCCTCCAGTGCTCGATACCCAGGTCCTGTGGAGCCAGGGCCACACAGCTTCTGCAAATGCATGAGATGCTTGGGAAGACCTGGGGAAGAAAACTTCACACAGAGGATTCCATGTGTCTGATCTGGCAGCAGAGGATCCCCTTCCCAGATTGTCAGGCTTTGTGCAGATGAAAATAGCTGGGCAGAGAGAGGCAGGGTTGGATAAACCCAGGGACTGGATGTATCCTCACTGACCGTAGGGCTGGGATGAACAGAGGGTTTGAGCTGCCTCTTAATCCAAGTCTGTGGTGCTGGTACCCAGTGGGAGAGCCAACTCCAGGGATGGGGATATCCCAGGGACACTGTGCCAGGCAGCCCCAGCTCCTGCCCAGGCAGAGCCTGTACTCAGCCAGCTGCCTGTCCCTGCCTGCCCTGCTCTCCCTAAGCACAGTGCCATCCCCACCTTATGCTTTCCTCCCTCCCAGGAAGCATGTGAACCTGAACTACTTTTCCTTCAGTCCTGCTTTTCTCTCAGTCCTCCCTGGCTGCACTGGCCCTGTTTGGGCTCTTCTTAGCCTCTGCCTTTCTCTTTATCTTCTGCCTATCCATGCTGAAGCTCTTTCCTGCTAGAAACCCATGGAATCTCTGTTTATTTTCCTGGCTTGTCCATCTCTACCCTTGATCCCATGCTATATTTGATCCCATGCTCATCTTTCCTGCCATTCTCCCCTGCCCTCTGCTGCCTTCTCTTGTCTTTTTTACCTCATCCTGTTTTTCTCTCCTTCCCCTCCCCACTTCTGTCCTGCAGACCCTGTGCTGGCTGTACCTATTGAGGTACAGATCTTGTCCTTCCCACCTCTTCTTTGAGCCACTTTTTCATCTAGCCTTTCCATAGGTCTATCCTGCTCCTCTGTCTGTCTGTCCTTTAGGGCCAAGCTGCATTTTTTGACAGTGCTCCCTGTGCTGGGTGATGGGGTGGTGGTTAAGGAGCACCAAAGGGTGACAGGGTGGTGGTTGTTGAACACCAAGGGGTGATGAGGTGGTGGTTATCACACATGAACACACCTCACTGCTCTCTGGTGTAGGTAACTGCTCCGGTGCCTCTGAAGGGCTCCAGCCTGGAACTGTGCAAAAAAGCATTTGCCCGCCAGCGTGCCAAGGACCTGACAGAGCAAGCCAGTGCTCTCCTGGCAAAAGACAAGCAGATTGAAGCTCTGCAGCAGGAATGCCGGGAACTGCAGGCTAAACTCTTGGCAGGGAAGGTGAGACACTTTGTGGGACATCACTCTGGGGCTGGGGGCAAGCACAACAGCGGTGATGGAGACCAGGCTCTGGGAAGTGGTGTGAGGGGAATTAGTCTCAAGTGGAGGCTGAAAATAGGGGAGGGGGTTTGATGTGTGAACTGAATGGGGACACTTGGAGGAGTGTGTGGCAGACCCTGTCCAGATCTCTCCAGAAGAGTGTGTTAGGGGACACCCTGCTTGTCCCTCCATCAAGTCATGGATCTGAGCTGCCATTTCCAGCAGACTGAAATTCCTTCCCTGGAAACCCCTGAGAAGCCACAGACACAGGGTGACTTTTCAAAGAGCTGAGCTGCAAGCAAGATGTAGAAGCAGGGCCTCCTTTTAAAGCATTTCTTTAAGAAGCCAACCAGCACATTCCCAAAAACCAGTTTAGATCCCAAGCCTCAAGCTGCAGCTTTCTGAGGAGTCACAGCCACCATGAGACTGGGGATAACTCGGTGCCTCCTGACATGTTTATGATGAAGGCTACAAATCACCAGGCAGGGCTAGGTGTTCATGAAACCATCCCCAGTGCTGGTGTGTGTTCCTGAGCTGGTGATCTGCATTCCCCTCAGTACCAGTACAGGCCATGCCAATATAAATGGTGGGGTAAAGTGGTAATTCAGCTCATCCTGAGGTCTAGGACTGGTCAGATGTGTCACTTCTACAAAGCTCTTCTCTGTGATGGTTCTGAAAGGAGCCTCTGCAGACAGCTCAGGCTGGGTGAGATGGTTCCCACTCAAGGTGACTAAAGCAACCTGTTCTGAGCATCTAAGTTGCATCTTTGATTCCCAAACTGTAGTGTAGGTAAGGCTTGCAGTTTAGGTCAGTTCAAATATTCAGAGGATCTCAGTAACACTTGGGCCCATGCTGGTTTCCCCCTGTTTTGCTAATGCAAATGTAGTCAAGTGCCACCCTACCTCCCTGCCCCCAGCTGAGCTGAACACTTGCACTTCTACCTGTCCTAATTACGTGATATTTAGGTGACAAATACTTCCTCACTGACAAGAGCTTTATTTTTGTCCCCGACCTCCCCATATGTTCAGTTTAACTACAGGTTTGAAGGTGGATTCTCAGTCTTTCCCTAATGTAGATCTAGTCAGGATTAGAACAATACAGGGGTGTATTTGGTGTTTGTACAGAGCTGCCCCACTGATCTTTCCTGGCATTAAACCAAAGGACAAACTTATCCAGGTCTTTCTGTGCCCTACAGTGTCAGCAAAAAATGTCCTTCCCATTCCTTTGTTTTCTCACCTCAGGCCCCCACAGAAAGGGTCCCTTTCCAAAGCGCTCTGTTTTTCCTGGCAGGGTGTGCTGGGCAACCTGAACTTGCTAGGGACAGGTGTGACAGATTGCAAAGGAATGTGACAGAAGTGGGTGAACAAGATTTATTCCTGGCCAAGAAAAAGCACACAGGTGCAAACCCCAGGCCTGACAAATTCAGTCAGTGCCTTCCTAGGCTGACCTGTGTGACCACCCTGTCCCTGATGACCCTGTCTGTGGCACCAGCAACCGGGACATTGATGCCTGAGCAGGGAATCCACAGAAAAGAGAGCAATATAGATCATTCTGTCTGATCTTGTTTTTCCCATTTCTCCTCCAAGCAAACTGCTTATTAAATTTTAATTTCCAGCTATTTAAAATTCCAAATTCCCCTAATCTGTCTGCAGCATGCAAAATGCATTATGCCAATGAAGGGTGTTTTATGCAGAGATATGATGTGCACACTCAGAGTTTGTAACCAAATCAATTTTAATCTTGGGCATTTAAATCAGTAGAAATTTTTCAGTAGCTATGAAATGGATCCACTCAGCTCCCTGGCAGTAGCAGGACTCACAACCTGCACCCTGGGCTGCAAATGCATTTGCCTTGTTTTGCAAAGCCAGGGCTCTTCAGATGGAATAAAATAATTTCCTGAGATCATACTCCAGTGATCTGTTTCCTACCAAACCCCAGCTCCAGCTAAATCCAGGCTGCAATTTCTTGCAGCATGGATTCTTGTATTTGGGGGACTGGGGGAACAGCTGCAGAGGACTGGTATAATAGAAACTGAGGGGAGGACTCAGCTTTTTTCTACTCCCTTATTCCCCCAGGCTCCAGAGGCTGTTGGGAATAGCTGTCTTTTTGTGGTGGGGGAAGGGAGATTTTAAACATAGCCCCAGCCAATTTTGTTTAAAGAACTACTACCCTGATAGCCTGAATGTGGGTCTGGCACAGAGGGAGCCCAGCTGCTCACTTCTTGAATCTATAATCAGTTCCCATTAATGCTGCCTCAGTTCCCCCCTTGCAGCATGAGAGTAACCATGGTTCTCTCCACAAATTGTATTTATAAAGCGCACACTATTTTTAGGGCAAAGAAGAAGCAAACAGGGATGCAGATTAAATTTGTCCTGGATACCAGTTATGTCTTGAATTCTCTGGCTTAGGAGCTTTCCAGGGGAATGAACAATGTCTCCTCCAACAGCAGATTTTTAAAGACAGGTTTTCATAATCTGATTTTGTATATATGGACATGCAGGAACATGTTTCTTCAGCTTCCTGAAATCTGGTAACCTTTGAAGAATCAAACAAGCTGGTGACACTCTCCCTGGTTTTGTGAGAGTCAGATTGTGCTGGCTTCCTTCAAAAGCTCCTGTGTTTGGGTTGTGAGTGGATGGGCGTTACCTCTTGTTACCTCTTGTGTCCATCACACTTACTGTCTTGAGAGGAGAGAAATCAAGAATGTTAGGAAACTAAATATTATCCCGAGGAAGAACTACCAAACCCCAGATGTTCTTCATTCCTGCAACCTCTCAAAGCCCAGTGCTTTGCCAGCACCCACACCAAGGAGTAAAGAAAGCAGCAAGAGCTCTGTTTTAGCTGGGCTGTGAAATGACATTATCCTGCCACGCTCCCTGCTGGCATGTGGTGAGATGGCCCATGCTTGGAAAAGCCCTGCACATCATGCTGGGAGAGCTGCAGGAGCATTACAGGCTAGGTTTTATCTTCACGAGGAATAATGTATTTGCATAAAGGATGTAAAGTGAGTTTTGAGGCTTTGGAGACCCAGGAATCAGCCATGCGTGTGTGCCACACTACCTGGGCTTTCCCAGCGTCTCCTCTTTTGGAATTTGCATGTTAAATGTGAGATGTCCCACCTTTTGGAGATTGTCAGTGCCATGGTGCCATGGTTGGCTTCCCACAGGACGACCCTTGCTGCCTGAACGTCATCGAGTTCGACCGCCTGCTGCGGGAATCCCAGCGAGAGGTGCTGCGGCTCCAGAGGCAGATTGCGCTCAAGAATTTCAAGGAGTGTCTGCGTTCCTCCAAAATGAGCTCAGGCAGTGCCATGCCCAGCGCTGCCCCATGTCTGGGACCAACAAATTCCTGCCTCAAAGGTGCACTTCGACCAAAGGAAGCCTTGGAAGACACAGTGCTGGGAGGGAGAGCTCGCAGGGAGGTGAGACAAGTGGGTCAGTGATCGGAAGGTTTGGCTATTTAATTGCTCAGTTAATTGCTGTTCTTAGGGAACTTCACTTGGAGAAGGTGAAGGCTGTGGTTCACATCTGCTGCAAGGAGGCCCAGTGCTGGTTTCCAAAGGGATGGATTCCAGCACCAAGGCTGAGGGTGAGGAGGGACACGGATGCTGCTGGCAGCATAAGCAGGGACAGCAGACTCAGCAGGGACACTGAGCCATGCCAGGAGCTCAGTCCTGCTCATTTTCCCTAGCACAGGGTTCCCGTGGTGTGTTTTTCTGCCTAGGAAAGCAGCTAATGTTTCTTGATAGACTCATGGAATGGTTTGGATTGGAGGATCTTAAAAGTGCATCTCATTCCATCCCCTACCATGGGCAGGGACACCTTCCACTATCCCAGGTTGCTCCAAGCCCTGTCCAGCCTCGCTGTAGATGCTTTCTGGGATGGGGCAGCCGGAGCTTCTCTGGGCAACCCCTGTCAGGGCCTCCCAACCTCCCAGGCAGGAATTCCTTCCCAATATCCCTGCCCTCGGGCAGTGGGAACCATTCCCTGTTTCCTTCTCTCCATCCCTTGTCCCCAGTCCCTCTCCAGCTCTCCTGGAGTCCCTTTAGGCCCTGGAACGGGCTCTGAGCTCTCCCTGGAGCCTTCTCCTCTCCAGGTGAGCACCCCCAGCTTACCCAGCCTGGCTCCGGAGCAGAGGGGCTCCAGCCCTGGGAGCAGCTCCGGGACCTCCTCTGGACTCGGTCCAGCATCGGCCCCCCCCCACCAGCCGGAGGCAGCTCCAGAGGGTGTCACCAGAGCAAAGGGGCAGAATTGGCCCTCGCCCGGTACCGCCGCACTCGGAGCCGCGGGCCCCTCCGCCGGCAGTGGTTCAGCCCGACGGATCCGAGGCCGCCTCAGGGCGCCGCCCCCGCCGAGGCCGCGCAGCTGCCAGGTAAGGCCGGGCCGGGCCCCAAGGGGCCTGCGCTGGGCTCGGGGTGCCGTGGGGCGTCGGACGGGGCCGCGCCGCCGCCAGGTAAGGCCGGGCTGTGCCGGGCGGCCCCGAGGCCCTGGCGGGGAGCGGCTTCGCCGAGCGCGGCTGGTCGGGCCGAGCCCTCCGCGGGGCCGGGCCGCGGGTGCCGATGTGCCCCGCTGCCCCCGGGCCGGCGGGTCAGGGCTGTCCGAGCTGCGGGCTCCGGAGGATGTGGCTCCTAGGGGCTCTGCCGGTTTCCTCCCGTGTTTTCAGTGTGATAGAATCCTACATTCTCCGGTGGGAGATTGGGCTACGCATCATCCCCCCACCTTCCCGCCAGCTGCTCTCGTTTATTGCCCCCCGACTCGTGCAGCAGACGCATTGAGTATTCATTCCTTGTCCGTCTTCTCCAAGTCACTCCTGGATTTTTAAACCCCTCTTCTTCAGCCGTTTTTGTTTTGGTTTTTGTTTCTTTCCAGCTTCTTCCATTATTCCGTGTTCATCATCTTTGTCTCCCTCCTTTCTGTGTTTTCTCTGTCAGTTTTGTGTTGGGGAAGTAGCGTGTAGCAGCATTCCAGACGCTGTGGCATTGATTTATATGACAGCATAATGAAGTTTTCTCTCCCTTTTTCAGAAGATCTCTTAGCCTTTTTGTCTAAGCACTCTTTATTAAACCATCGTTAGTCTGTGTAATCACTGGGTGTCACGGGGCCCTCATCACTGTTTGTCACTGCTGCATCAGTTCTTGCAGATCACATTTCCCGCTCCGTCTTTATCAGGCCTCTCATTTTTACTGAATATTTACCCAAGATAAAACCCTCCCCTCATCCCATGGTGGCTTAGTGTCTGCAGACACCCGTTGAAGTACTGCAGCTGAATGTCTTTTGAGTGCCCAAGCAGGTTCCTCCTGGGTCTCCCTCACCCACTTACTTGCTGACATCTTAAAAAAAAGTCTTTATACATCCATGAATGTTTCCTCCTGCCGCAATATAAGTTTGTTTGGGTTTTTTGAAAGTATTTTCCTTTTATGCAGTTTCTGTAAGTTTGCCCAGAACTGGTGTCAAATGTACTGGTCTGTCTTTCTACAGATGTCTACTGGAATATGTTTAAAACTCTGGAATACTCTTAAAATGTGGCATTTACCATCTTCCAGATATTTGTTTTAAGGCGGTGTTGGAGAAGTGACTTGCTGCACAGATTGATTCAGTTTCTGCTGAACTAAGGGATTCAGTTCATGCCAAAGGGGGTTTTGAACCCTGGGGTGAACATTACATAATCTTGGTGATTGGTTACTGTTTATTTTCTTGGCTTCCACAGTTCTTACAGACAGTTTAATTTCAGAGATGTTCTCAGCCTTGTTCTTCATAGCTTGAGATTTCAGCCCCCATTTCCCCCCCAAATGCTGCTGTGGTGAAGAGGGATGCACAGACATTCTTTTCTCTCTGCCCTGCCCTTACCTTCCTTGAATGACCCTTCCATACCTTGATTTCCACCTGATCCCGCACATTCTGTCAGACAAGATGGCTTTTCTCATGCATGTGCTTTGTGTCTCTGACTCAGGAGAGTCTGTTCTCACTGTCAGAAGATTTTCTGGCTGACAAATAAGTCAGCCAGGCTAAATCTGATGGCACTGGTGGAGGGAGGAGGCTGTTGCAGTCCCTTGGCTGAACCCTGTAATATGGCGCAGCCTAGGCTGGAGCCCCAGGAGCAGCTGAGGGAGCTGAGAAAGGGGCTCAGCCTGGAGAAAAGGAGGCTCAGGCTCTGGCTCTGCACAACTCCCTGACAGGAGGGGACAGCTGGGGACAGCTGGGGGGGTCGGGCTCTGCTCCCAGGGACCAGGGACAGGAGGAGAAGGAACGGCCTCAGGCTGGGCCAGGGGAGGCTCAGGGTGGACATCAGGAGGAATTTCTCCATGGAAAGGATGGTCAGGCCTTGGCAAGCCTGCCTGGGGAGGTTTGGAGTCCCATCCCCAGAGTAGTCCTAAGGAAGGCCTGGACGTGGCACTCAGTGCTCTGGGCTGGTGCCAAGGTAGAGATTGGGCACAGCTTGGACTGGATGGGCTTGGAGGTCTTTTCGAAACTCAGCGATGCTGGGATTCCCTAAAATACCAGTTTGATACTTAGTATGAGCAAGGTGATTGAAAAGCAAAAAGTCTCAGAAACATTTCCACAGGGCTATTCCACAGTTAAGTATGAGTTTCACAGCAGACCTGAAAGCTTCCAAGCACTGGGACCCTTGAGGTGCCATGGATTGGGTGGAGGATTCCAAGATTTCCACGTGCTGATCTGCAGTGAACCTTTTTCCATGGATAATAGGGAACAAGGTTCACGTGGGAGGTGGTTTCAGAATTTTTTTTGAAGCAAAAAATGAGAAATCCTTGGTAGCTTGGGCTGCAGTGTGTGAGGTCTTGGAGCTCTTAGCCTTTCAGTAGAAGAGCCATGAATATAGATGTAGATAAAACCTATGTTTTTCAAGCCAAAAATAGGTTAAAAATCACATCCTAGGTATAGTGCTTATACACTGCCCTAATGACTGGCTGTACAGGAAGCTCAGACCTCATCCCATGGATCCCTCAGTACTGAAGGTGTTCAGAGTGAAATGAGGAGCCCCATGTCTGAGGAGAGGTCAGCTAAAGGCTGAGGCTGAGATGGATTCAGAAAGTCCCGCTGCTTCCTCGCAGTACAGGTTTGCTTTGATGATCTTAAAGCTCTGTCCCTAAAATCTGTTTATCAAAAATAACTTTACTGTTAATGTTTAAAACCTTATCAAGACCCTTTTTCTTCTGTGTGTCTCAGTCCTTGCCCTGCAGTCAAGGCTTGTTCTGGGCAGACAATATCAAATCAAGTATCAGCCGAGAGCAAAAATTCAGAGGATTAAGGTGTGTTTGTGACCCAAATGAAAAGGTACTTTGCTGGAAACTGGCGTACAAATGTATATAGAAAGTGTCTCCTTTCATCTGCTTTGGTGGTGGCACAAAAGCCATGGCACTGCTGCCATTTCAGCCTTTCCCAGCTACCAGCAGAGGTGGGATGCTGCATTTGTTGGTAGTGTTTGTCTGCTCTTCCCTGTCCTTAGATTCTGACATCTTCACTTATTTCTGCCCTTTGTGGGCTGTGTTCTCCCTTCTCCTCTCAGTGTCGCTTTGGGGAGGGCCACGAAAAGTGTAGCTGCTGCCTCTCATTCAGTCATTAGGTGAGGCACAAATGGGAGCTTGGATCTAAGAGCTTCCCGGAGCCCACTGTTCCTCGGAGGCACTTCAGTCAGGCTGGGCTGGTTGGCACTGGGGTCCAGGAGATTCCCAGTACAGAGATCCCTAGCAAGGTGTCCAGCTTTCTCTAAGTCAAATGGTGCAGCTCAGAGATCAGGAGTTCCCTGTGAAGCACTGCTCTCCTGGGTGATACTGCCAGGGAAGTCCCTTTTCCCTTAGTGTGTTCTATAGTCTCAGGATGTCCCTGAGCTCTCTGGCATCTCTTCTGCTTTCAGGTGGAACCAGGTGTGCAGCCACTGGGACCTGCCTTTGAAGGACATGAAAATTTTCCTCCCAAAAATGCAGTAACAAACCAGGAGAGCAGCAAACAGATACAGCAGCTGGTGAGTTGTGAACCTATTTGGGAGAAGAAGTGTGCTACTTTCTTTTTTTTCTTGGGGGTTTCATATGTGCAATCCAGGTGGAGATTTTGAGGACTACAGTCTTTTAGGTGCAGCTGCTCTGCAAAAGTGGGAAGCTTCGGAAATTGGTAGGAAAACACAAGTCATCTGCATGCAGAGTGTTGCTGGGTGGCAGATCCAGGTGCTGGGCTGGCAGGGGAGTATGTCACACTCAGATGAGAGGGAAACATGCCAGTAGGTTCTGTGCTGTTTGATTTGGACTTACTTGAACTGTGGACACATGTGGATGAGGAATGTGTCCCTTGTGAATTATTCCAGCAATTAAGACAGTGCACAGAGAGGTTTAGCAGCTCCTGTGGATGTGAGGGGTAGTTGAGTAGCTGCAGATCAAAAGGATGTCTGTGCTCTGTTAGGTGTCACTGGCATTAGAATAGGAGCTAAAATAGCACAGCTAATGTTTAAAAATGAAAATTTTATACAGCTCTGTTGTTTTGTCCCCCACACCTTGTCCTCTTTACTGTTCTGTAGAAATAGGAACTGTCCATGCATGTGGGAGCAGAATTATTTCCAGACTGAAGACTTGGAGAAGAGGAGAATAGTTGTTTTATTTTTTGATTTTCCTAACTTTCAGAAAAATCTCCCTTAGTTTCTGCATTGTTTAGCTTTGTCACAAAGAGATTTTCATAAGAAAATAAAAATAACTAATGCAGCACTAGGTTTGAGAGGCTGGCCTTGAATTTCATCTGCATTATAAGAGTGTGGGCTTGCTGATTTACTTCTACTTGTTTCGTGCAGGAAGTTGAACTCAAGAAAAAGCGCAAAAAATGTGAAAACCTTGAGCATGAAGTGAGGAAAAAGCATAAAAGATGCAAAGAACTAGTAAGTGTTCTTGTTGCCTACTGTTATGAGCATAATGGGAGGAGAGGAGCTAAGTTATGTGCCTCTCTTGGATTCTCTTCAGTTCATCTTAATAAGGAGTCACCAGTGTTTCTGTTTATTTGAACAGTGTCACAAATCTGGGGCTCCAGCCCTTAAGGCTGGGATTGTTTATTTAGTCTTTCAGCTACCTGTGGGCTGAATACAGGTACACAAATCACTGGAAGAAATTACATGGCCTTTGCTAATTTGGGGAGATACTTAACCATTTTCACAGGCACTCCAGACAGATATTGAAATGGTAATAACACCATCCCACTGTCATTTTCTTATGCTTCTTGTTGGCTGAAATGCTGTTTAATTCCAGGGAAGTTTTGCAGCTCATAGCAGAACATCAGGATTTCTACCTTCTGTTTCTGCTTTGCTTTGCTCAAGAGATCACAGACTGGTTTGGGTTTGAAGAGATCTTCAAGGTCATCCAGGTCCAACCCCATCGTCCAGCCCTGGGTTCTGTTTGAGCAGTGCTGCTCACTGTTGCTTCCCAGCCCTCGAGCAGCATCCCACCGGTGTCTTGCACCATCAGGAAACAGGAGCAATGGAGCTGTTCTGCAGGATAATCTGGGGGAGTTAGTCAGAGGGCCTTGGTGTAATTCCTGCTCTTTCTGGACAGGAAATCCAGCTGCAGGAGGTGCAGAGTGAAAATGCACGACTGGCCGAGGAGAACTTGCAGCTGAATGAGAAGGCTGGGTGGGCAGGACAGGTAAAAGCAGTGTCTTTGTCAGGTTGACAGCGTTGGCTTCTGCATAACTCTGCTGAGAAGAACATGCTGTTCTCAATTTTCCAGCTCAGTAATAGTCATGTGCTGATCTGGGCTTCTGTTCCCAGCTTCTTCTCTGGACAAATCTAATGCACAAGAGTTAGAAAGTCATTTGTCAATCCCATGTATCTATTTGCCGCCGTGAAGGCTTCCTACATATTTAATAACTGCTGTAAGTAGAAATGTTTGTCTTTGCTTGTGTTGCTGGTAGTCGTCAAACCATAGTGCACCCTGGAACCAAAAATTCCTTGTGGTAAGCGGAGGAGGCAAAGATGATTTCGGCAGGCTACTGAATTTTCTGTCCTGTTCTCTGTGTTTAATCCTACAATGTAGGATTAAAAATGCTTACAAACCTTGTGCTTGTTTTTTTTTTGTTTCTTCATTATGTGGCCTGTTCCTATCCCAGTCTCTTCCTCCTTGCAAAAGGGGAGGGGAGGTGAATCTAGGGAGAGAAGCAGTGTGCAAATAAATTGTTACACGTTGAGGCCTGATAGAAATGCTCATTTATTTGTTTCAAGTGAAAACCTGAGGGAGAGGAGGTTCCTGATTTTGATATAATTGCCAGCAGAAAGCACAGAAGTAAACTGGTCTCTGTTGTTTTTACAAGGAACACCTTTGGCTGCTTGTGCTCACTGAAAATCCTTTTTCTTCAGGTTGAATCTGAGAATGCTGACCTGAAATTGCAGGTTGTTTTAGTGACTAAAGAACGGGATTCAGCAATTCAGGCAAATCAAGGACTCCAAACCAAACTGGAGAACCTAGAGCAGGTCCTGAAGGTCAGTAGTATCCACATGGCTGAAAGGACTGTCCAAACACCTACTGCTTCCTTTGAATGTCACTGGTTGTCTGTTTGCCTTTTCTGACTATTCTGCTCTCTGCTTCCACTGGGAATTCTGCTTCTGCAGGATCCTGGAACATGGCTTTCCAAAGTGGACAGAGGTGCTTTGGAAAGGCTGCTTCAGGGATTTGGGTGGGAGATAAAGGTGGGCATCATTGATTTGAGGGTTTTCTCTGAGAGTGTTTCACTGCCTTGTTACTTACTTTGTGCAATGATGACACGAAATACAGGCCCTGGTTTGGCTTTGTGGCCATTGGTAGAACACAGAACAGGGTTTCAGTAGTGTCACTCCTCAGCTGTGTGTACCATGTCCTGCAGCACATGAGAAATGTGGCTGAGCGAAGGCAGCAGCTGGAAGTGGAGCACAAGGAAGCACTGCTAGTCCTGCAGGAGAAGCAGGAGGAGGTCCAGCGGTTGCAGCAGGTACGTGGGGTGTAACGGGGACATTTTCCTCTCTGAATGGACTCCTGTACCTTGTTTCCTTTGGAGGAGTGCATAGGGGAGGTAGATGTGAGTTTACTGGGTAAGAGTGTCTTGAGCGTCAGGTACTAGGTGAACTCTGGTACCTGAGCAAAGTGAAGGGCTTTGCTTGTGAATGTCAGTTCTGACCTCTCACTGCTGTATGTCCAGAGCCCAGAGATGTTTCCAGACTACACTAGTTTAAATCATAAAATCATGGGATCATTAAGATTGAAAAAGCCCTCCAAGATTAAGTCCATTCATTCCCCCAGCACTGGAAGGCAACTACTGACCCATGTCCCCAAGAGCCACATCTGCACAGCTGTTAAACTGCCCCAGGGATGTTGACTTCACCACTGTTCCGGGCGGTCTGTGCCAGGGACTGTGAAGAAATTTTCTCAGTATTCAATCTGACCCTGCCCTGGCACAGCTTGGTGCCATTTCCCTTTGTCCTGTCCCTTGCTCCCTAGGAGCAGAGCCCAGCTGCCTCTTCCTGTCAGGGAGTTGTGCAAAGCCAGAAGGTCGCCCCTGAGCTTCTTTTCTCCAGGCTGAGCCCCTTTCCCAGCTCCCTCAGCTGCTCCTCACCAGACCCATGCTCCAGTTTACAGTGGACTACTACCAAGGTAGCATGACAGTAGAAGTGAACTCAGGTTGGCTGCTTTCTGATTTACTCCCTTCCTTATTTTTCCTTAGGCGCAGGCAGAGGCAAGAAGGGAACATGAGGGAGCAGTACAGCTTCTAGAGGTAAGACAGAAAGAAACAAGGGATTAATGGCTCCAGATTTGGTACCTTTTGTTTATAATACCAGTTTTCAACCCAGAATGCCCTGGGTTTTCTTGGTTCTGCAAAATGCTGTATTGCCTTGATTGGATGCAACATGCTGCTGCAGTGAAAGTAATATTTGGGTCAAAGTTCAGGGAATTATATCCTGGCCTGTTCAGTCCTTAGATAGGTTACTTCATTCAGATAGTGCCCAAAAACCCTTTTAGGGGTACATTTAGTAATCAAACTCGGATCTGCCTGTTCCATTTTCTAGGATCATGTGAAAGGAGAATAATTGTGTCCATGGGATTTAAGATTTCTTTTGCGTATGTGCACTCTGTTTGCTTTATTAGGGAAAAATAAGAAAAACTTTGTAGCTAAAAATAGGAAAAGCTGAGCAGAAGGAGTGGTGAAGCTTGAGGTAGCTCCCTTCTTCCATTTGCTCTGACTTGCACACAGGGAATGTGCTTTGGCTGGTGGCTGACAGTGTACCAGTGCAGCCTGGCAGATACGCTAAGCACTGCTTTGGGGTTGATTGTCATCAGCTCAGTGTCTGTCAGGGTGACTTCGGAGAAAACATTGGATTCCTGGAGCTGCAGAGCTACAGCGCCAAGCCCTGGAACTTGATGTGACAATTTAGTGACTGCCAGGGGGTTGGGTTGGGTTGGGTGTGGTGGTAAGGTGAGCATCTTCTGCTCTCTCAGAGGTTTTCTGAGTACTGAAACATCTGAGATGAGCAGAAGGTCTTGTTGAACCCCCAGACAGTGGGATCTCTTGGGGCCATACTCCTGTCTCCAGTGATGACAGTCAGGGCTGTCAGAGTGCCCACTGCTGTGCAGCTCTCCATGGCTGCAAATAGCACCAACTTTGGATGGGGCCTGGCCAGTAGAGCCCAAGAGTGTTGGGCTCCTGCTAAACAGGATTGAAATGTTGCAGGCTGAGTGAGTATTGTGGGATATGACATTACATCCTGTGCCCTTGCCACATCCCTTTGGGGACCTCTGCATTTGGCTTCAGAGATGGGATCAGCTGATTTAGGTGCTCTTCTACATCAGCTGGTGTTAAGCTGGGTTTTGAGCAGCCTTTAGGGGGAGGGAGCATTGCTGTGATTCTGTTTCGAGGCCATTGGAGCAACCTGGTCTAGTGAGAAGTGTCCCTGCCCATGCAATAAGATGAGCTTTAAGATCCCTTCCAGTCCAAACCATTCTGGGATTTGATGATTCTATGTTTGCCAAACATTTTCTGAACTAAGTCAATGGAGGCTGGAGAGGCTACTTAGGTTTAAACCAGACATCACCCTGAAGAAAGAGACAGTCCTCTTGTTCTGTGTTCGAAGGTAATGTTCTTCTGCAAGGGCCTTACCAGTTAAATATTCTTGCTTTCATGTTACTGGTACAGAGATCTTAGAATCATCAAATGGTTTGGGTTGGAAGTGACCTTAAAGTTCATCCTGTTCTACCTCCTGTTATAGGCAGGGACACCTTCCACTAGACCAGGTTTCTCAGAGCCCAATTCAACCTGACCCTGAATTTTATAAAGTAGAACAAAGAAAGAGGAACTGTCATTAAAAGCCAGTTTAATGCAGAGGAACAGTCATTTAAATTAATTAACTATAATCACTGTCATTCTGGAACATCAGTGTATGGCATAATTAGGAGTATGGCATAATTGCTTTTGCTATGTATTGTCTTTTTTACATGTGCTTGAATTGCTTTTTAACATGATATTAATGAAGAATGAGTGTAGTCCATTTTCCTGTTTGAAGAGTTCTGTCCCATGACTGTCATAAGGAGTCTCTCTGCCTGGAGATGTTCAGAACTGGACAGAGCTCTCAGCAGCCAACTCGCATCTGAGCTGGGGGCTTGGATCAGGTGATCCCAGTACTCCAGGTGATCTCCTTCAGTCTTAGGTGTTCTGTAGTTCTGAGATAAGGCAGTGACAGGGGTGAGGAGAGTATGCAATGGGGTGTGTGCAGAAATGTCATGGAGAGAAGCACCATCTCAGCTTAGGAAGAAAAGCTTGAGGGTTATGGTCATGGGAATGAGGGAGTTCAGTGGTTCCAAAGTGCATGAGACAAGATTTCAACTGCCTTTGGCACTGCATAGATACAAAAGGAGACAGACTCCTTCCAGGAATCCAGTTTTGTTGAGAAATTAGGAGACCAGAGCTCAATTTTGCTTGTTTTCCCCGGCCTAGGAGCAGGATGCAGGACTGAACAGGCTGTCAGCTGCTTAAGATCCTGTCACAGACAGGCTCTGAGCTGTGCTTTGATTCCCAGAACGCCGTGATCTCTGACCTGGGGAAAGGTCTGGATACAAAAAGTCCATTCCATTCATTTTTGATTGGGTGCCATGTGGTGGGAAAAAGGAGCTTGAAATTTAGCAGCCACTCCAAGCATATGGTCATTTATCTCAAAGCACACTGTGATTTGGAGGCCCTCAAAAAGTGCTTGGTTATCTTACTCATGTGTTTGGTGTGTAGGTTTTAGCTTTTGTTTGGCAAGCAGATGCTTCTGGGAATGAGGTGGGAATCTCAGTATGGAACAAGGCAGACACTGTAATTTGGTGAGAAAACAACTTCATTCAGACTGAGGGTTGGGTTATCTTCGGCAGAGTGTTGTAGTGTAACTGCTGATGTGGTTTGTTATCTCTTTTTGCTTTTCTTTTTGCTCCCAGAGTACTTTGGATTGCATGCAGGTACTGCTCTAATGCTGTCAAACAGGACATTTTTCCCTCTGTTCTGACTTTGACAGTTGCTTGATTTTCTTGTTTTAACTGTACTCTGGAAAAGATTGCAAGAGTGTTACTGCCAAGAAATAAGTGTAATTAAAGGAGCTCCCACTATGAGTTTGATGGAGCAGCTGCTTTTCTCTTTAAGTGCCTTGCTTTCTTGACCAATTAGAATTAGGAGCTTTCTTTTTTTGGCACTTCCAGATTTTTAGAATTGTCCAACTGTGCTCCTTCTCCACATTTAGGGGTCTTTGCAGTCCAAAAGTGAAGTATTTCCTTCAAACCCCAAAGGCAGTGGTGACAACATTGCAAATGAATGTCGTGGAGAAGAAGACGGGTCCTGCTGGCTTTGTAATTGGGTGGAAGATGGGAAGCAGAGATAATAGTTATAATAATAGAGGAAGATGGAAATGGATAATAGTTTTCCCAGAAGAGGTGGTGACTAATGAAGTTCCAGCCTGGGAGCTGTGCTAGCTGGTCTGTTCACAGGTTTGGAAAGAAGGCTGGTATAGAAGTGCTGGGGTTTCTAGCTAATAGAAAACGTCTTTAAAACCTTTCAATCTGGCAGAGATCTCAGGGGGAATGGGGAGATAAAATGCAGGTGACACTGACTGTGCAAAGGCACGTGGAGGAGAGAGAGCAGAGACTGAATATGACCGGTGGTGGGCTCAGAATTCCCTGCTGGCACAGGAGGTGCACGGTTGGAGGTAGGTGATTTTTAAAAAAACGTCAGCCACAAGTTGGTCAAAAAAGCAGTAAAGTGGTGGGAACTCTCAGGAAAGGATTTTATTGGGGTATGCTCACATCCTGTAGAAGTTGCACCCACACTGATGTGGAGTTATGGATGTTCATTTAATTCCTTTGGTATCAGCCTTGCTTTTAGCAAGAGCTTGGACTGCACACCTGTAGAATTCCCTTCTAGCAAAATGGGGATTCTCTGATCTCAAAAGTATATAGCAGAAAAGATGGAGAAGGGAGCATCTGAAAGGAGAGCATGAGTTGGAGAAGTGGAACAGACCAGCCATGAATGAGAGTGTCTTAGAGGATGGGGCTGAGGTGGTGGTCGTTGGGTGTGGAGAATCAGTTCCTGAGTTGGTGGTTAAACTGACTCCACCAGGATCTCCTCCTGCTCTTGCAGCCTCTTCTGGAAGTCCAGTTCCTGTTGTGGGAGACCCCCCTTTCTCCCCATTTTGGGTTGGGCACAGAAGCTCCAGACACAGAAGTCTTCTCTGTGTCTGGAGCTTGATTCCTGCTGGTTCCCTGAACCTCCTGGCCACATCCTTGGGCCTCATCTTCCTTATCCTCCTGCCTCCCAACACTGCCCTGAAAACCTTATGCTTCCCAGCTGTCTGCGGTCCCCTGCAAAGTAGCTGCTAGAAGTACACCTTGTGTATGATGTGGCAGTAGTACTTAAGGCATGTTTGTATGTTGTTTGGAATAACAGATTGAAAAGACACCTGACCAATTAGGTGTCTTAGAATTAAACTGTGAATTATCTGGGCTATTGGCTTGGCCACCAGTGTAAGTGGATTTGAAGTGTGGTTTATGAGTTTACAGGACAAGGTACTATTATGATGCTATTAAACACAATATCCAGATGCATCTGCTGGCTCATGTCTCCAGAGAAGACAGGAAATCCGCCTCTGATCCTGCAGTCATTCTGTACTTGTCTGTTGTTGTAGGCTCTGTCCCAAGGTGGGATCAGGGATGAATGTTGGACTTGAGGAAGCCCTCCTTTGATCCAGTGCAACTGTTCTTACTGTTGAGGGTTTATTTTCTCTATTCAGATGTAATGTTTTAGAGGAGAAGTCTTATTGTGAAAAATCCAAACTGTAAGTAAATTCAAACACTCATATTGGCAGAGGAATCCTGTGCACTGTGACTTGGTAAACAAAGAGTTGAGTCTGAGCAAGTGCATAACACAAGACACTTCTGGAAGTTAGTCCTGGCATCTGAATTCAGTTCAAAGATAATTCTTGCCAAACTTGAGAGACTTCACCAGGCTTTCCTTGAGCATGAGAGCACCTTTGGACTTGTGGAGGGAACAAGTAATAAACTGAAATGCCTAAAGCAGAGATATGTCACAGTCAAATAAAAATGCATGACCCTCCTAAATCCTTAGGGAGCAGCTACAAAGGTTTTGTGTTACTCTGAGACCACAGAGGGAGCTTTTTCCAGGTTAGAAATGTTATTTTTGGAGCTGCTTAAAATCTCAGGCTTTCTGTCTCACATAGTATTTCAAGACGTAATTTATTTTTTGAGTTAGAAGGAGAAAAAGCACTTCAAATACATTTGGTAGAAAAGAAAATTTATTGAAGAGTGCAGTGCGGTCATCTGTGTTGGTGCATCTTGCCTACAGGAAACAGTGAGAGGAGGTAAAGGAGCAATTGCAATCACCTTGGAATTGATCTGCCTATGACCTGGGGGAGTGTGGGGATGTGTAAAGACAGCAGGGAGTCAGGAGTGTTTTGTTTTCTAGGGATGGTAAAAAGAGAATATGGGAAAAGACAAATGGTTCTCTAGCAGGAATGTGTCCTTCCCTCTCGTAGTGTTCCCTAGGTTCCTTGGCATCTCATCTTGCTGAGGTGTAGCTTTCTTGTCCTCAGCATGCATTTGCCTGGAGTAAATCATCCCTGTATGACCAGAGGGGAAAGTGTGTGGGCTTCCTATGTCAAGGGAGAATTCTGCAACATGGGCCCATGTGCTTTCTGCCCTTCCTAGTGCCTGGAGGAGCTAAGGTCCAAAAGGACAGCTGGCAGTCCTGCTTGGCATGGTGGGGAGGTCAGATTAAGGTTTTGGGAGCTGGCTGGAGCCTCTGGAGTAATGGACAAAATTGGGAGAGCAATTCCTTTTGGAGACATGATTTTAATGCTCCAAAAACCATGCAAAGCCTTTTGAATCTTTTTAAGGCTTATTTATCTCATCTGGTCTTGTGCAGGGCTGAGAGAAGTTCAAACCCAGAATTTTAGGTAGAAGTCCTAATGGAGTTTGTAGTCAGCTTCCTCAGAGATGACAAGCCTCAGCTTTTCTAAGATAAGTAGAGGTGTGAGGCTGCCAGTTTCCAATAAGTGTTCCTAGGCAGGCCATTTAAAAGCATCCTTTAGTCCTTCGAGTCTGGGAAAAGATACAGCAAAGGAAAATCCTGTTTGGAACCTCAGAGTTTCTACAGGGGTTTGTTTCTCACCTTGTTCTCTCCTGGCAGGCCCGGGTGAAGGATCTGGAAGACCAGTGTCGCAGTCAAACAGAGCAGTTCAGCCTCCTGTCACAGGAACTCCAACAATTCCGGCTTCAAACAGGAAAAATCGATCTTCTCACGTCCACTCTGGTGACTTCAGAGCTGCCCCTTGCTCTGTGCAGCTCCGCCCCGCAGCCCCGCTGGGAGAAGGGTAATTGCTGGATATGTCTAAGAGGGCTTTGACAAATGGGTTGATATTTATGTAAATTAAAAGGGCTAAAGGAGATAATGCAAATATTTTGTGTAATTTTGGCATCTCTGTCCCTATTATAAATACTTTTGATCCATTTTGTAAAAAGAAATTGGCATTTCTGTGGCCAAGGAAAGCTCAGGTGTACAGTCTGTTGAACGAGGCACGTTTGTAGAGACTCGGGCTTCTCCCTGGGATGCTTGTTGCTGATCCTGTATCCTGCCTGTGGCCGTAACTAATGGACAGCTGATTTTATTGCAGAGTCAGCCGTTCCTGGGTTGCTCCCCCATCAGAGCACAAAGAAGGTTCACAATGAAGGGCGTGATGAGCTGGAGCTGTTGCAGCAGGGGCCAGACACCCCTGTGGGCTCCCCAGCTGCTCCCACCAATGCTCAGAAACAATCCAAGAAGGTGGAGTGTCAGTCCAGCTCTTCAAAATCTGAATCCATGCAGAACAGCCCAAAATCCTGCCCAACTCCAGAGGTCAGTATGGGAGTCCCCTCTGCTGCCTGTGCTTTCCAGGCAGAAGGGAATAAATGCATTGCTGAGAGCACCAGTAAAGTTGCACTGCAACTTGCATTCACCAGTAGGGTTGCATTCATTCCCTTCAGGCTGCCTGAAGAAAATGGGATAAACAGAAAAACTATAGGAAAATACTGGAATTACCTTGGATGCCGTGTCTGTAATGCTCGATTGAATATACTGCTGTGTTCCACAAAGGAAACAACTGGTTAGACAGTGCCTGGGCACTTAGAGAAGGAGTGGGATGGGACATGTGAGATAGCTCTTGCTAAGCTTCCTGGTGTCATCTCAGCTGCCACTAAAACACATAAAGGCTACAAACTGGAATTTTTAGCATGGGGAGAAACTGAGACTATTTTTGGCCTTGAGCTGTGAATGAAGAACTCAAACTTCCTGTGTGGTGTTTTTAGTTACTAAGATATTACTTGGTGAAAGAAGCCATGAGAAGATGCCAAGTTTGTGCTAAGAGGAATGGACTAACAGGCTTTGCATGTTTGTGACACCAAGATCTCCTCGATGGTTGTTACTTCTTCTCAGGAGCCCTTTCGTGGTGGTGTGGGGTTTGCTTGAGCAGGGGTTGATGCTGTCTCCTATGCATCACTTGAGGGGACAGTTTAGGGCGGAGTAGTGTTGTGAGTAGGGCCAGGTGTGGTGGCCTGAGGGGCACCTTTTACTCTTTTGGGGTTTCCTGAGCACTAAAGCCATTGAGGTGCCCAGGTCAGGGCACTCACAACAAAGGGCTGCTTCAGTGCCAGGCAGAGCCTCCCACTGTGTAAGAGCTCAGGGAAGTGCCATGTTCAGAGACACAGTGAAGGTCACACCTGGAGAGGAAGAGGTATGGAACTGTTAGCAATTCTATAGCAGGAAAAATGCCTGCTTTTTAGTTCAAGAGAAAGCTTGGAAGCCACCCTGCCTCCTGGAGAGATAGACACCTGCAGAGGTCAGTGGACCCTTGGAAAAGAGCCAGTGCCTGGAGTATTTGGCTTCCACAGCACATAATTTTGGGAACATTCCAGGCTAAGCTGCTTCGTTTGGGTGTTACAGGTGTTTGTTCTCCAAGGACATGGGGTAGGATTGCATTGCATTGCACTACCTTGAAAAGACGCTCCGAACTCTTCCTGAGTGACTGTGGCCCTTCATGTATTACAAAAAATACTGTGTGTTCTGGTGCCTGCAATGGGTCTTCATCAAAAATATGTTTACCTTGAGGTCTGCTTTAAAAAGGCAGCTTGAATTGGTTCATTGGCACAAGTTCAGACAAACCTCAGGGAGTGCATTGCCTCAAGAAGAAGGATAGCATTACACAACCCATTGCCACTAGATGTAAAATCTCAACATTTCACCAGTATCAAAACAGCTGAGAGAAATTTCTCAAAGGTGCTTTGCCAGTAGCCACCAAATGCTTTGAGGGTGCAGCCTTCAGCTTAGAAAGTGCAGAAGGAGCTGCTAGCTAGAAAGGGAGAGGTTGTAAGGGGAATGGGGGCTTCCTGCCCTGACTTTCATTCAGCATGTTCTGTTAGCAGAGCCAGCTAAAACTAAAAGTTCCAATCAGAGTTCTGCCTAAAGTACATAGACATCCTACAGAAAATTTACAGATGCTGGAGAGGACAGAAGCAGTTAAAGACCCCAGCATCCATCAGAGCTCCTTTGTTCAGGTTGGTATTTGTGTTGCATATAGGCACAGCTACCATTTAAAGGTAGCAAGAAATCAACATACTGAATTACAGATGTGTGGGGTGGAAGAGGTCTCCAGAGCTTCTAGTTCAATCTCCCCCTCCAGTGGGACTGTCACCAACTCTAGATCAGTGTGGTCATGGCTTTGCTGGGCTCAGGCTACAGGTTCTTCAAGAATGGAGATCCACCAGCCCTGGGAACTGTTCCCAAGGCTGTATCACCCACCTGGACAAGGAGTTTTTGCTGATGTCTGACTGGAAGCCCTGAAGCTTGGGGCTGTTGCCTCTTAATACTACTTCCTCACCTAAAAAGTCATTCTTAGAGATGGTCCTTAGCCCAGGAGCCAGACTGACACCAGCCACAAGTTTAGAGGATCTGTTCACTATGTACAACACTCTGAGTGTTCCTTTACTCAGGTCCTTATCTTTAACATTTTCAGGTGGACACTGCAAGTGAAATGGAAGAACTGGATGTTGACAGCATCTCCTTCATGCCAGAGCCAGGCAGCCAAGGCCCTGCAAAACTCCAGGTGTTCTTAGCTCGATACAGGTACCAAGTGGTCATTGCTTGTGCTCTGTGAAGTTGCACAGTTCCCTACTTCACAATCTTCCCTAGGATTCACCACTATTAAGAGTGGATAATAATAGGTTAGACCTTTTATCTCATGTCTCCATGGGATTTTCACACTGGGAGAGCTGGAGGTGTCTAGCCTGAAGACAAGAACGCTCTGGGGAGACCTTAGAGCTCCTTCCTGTGCCTAAAGGGCTCCAAGGGAGCTGAAGAGGGACTTGGGACAAAGGTCTGGAGTGACAGGACAAGGGAATGGCTTCTGACTGCCAGAGGGCAGAAATAGATGGGGTATTTGGAAGAAAGTGTTCCCTGTGAGGGTGGGGAAGCCCTGGCACAGAGTGCCCGGAGAAGCTGTGGCTGCCTCTGGTTCCCTGGAAGTGTCCAAGGCCAGGCTGGACAGGGCTTGGAACACCCTGGGATAGTGGAAGGTGTCCCTGCCCATGGCAGGGGGTACGATGAGATGAACTTTAGGGTGCCTCCCAACTCAAACCATTCCATTATTGAATGATTTGAGACCTGTTACTTCCTGCACAATCCAGGCTTAGCTCAACAGAAGCACATTAAGCTCAGCAGCTGTTCAGCAAACAGCACTGTGTGAAACTTTAAATATTATGTTGAAAACTAGTTTCACCTGACATATTCATTGAATTGTCTATTTTTTTCAGAATAGTGCAAGACGTTTTCTCCAAGAAAGTTTATTTCAACAATTAAGAAAATTTCACCTTAGAACTCCTAACATTTTTGGCCAAAATGTTTCTGGCTGTAATTTTTAAAGGACACAAAAAACAAAAAAAAAACCCAACAACAACAAAAAACCCCCCACAGAATAAACCCAGGTGTTTATGATAAATGTTTCCATTCACTGAGCAATCATGGTCAAGTCCAAGTTGCTGCAGTTCAGTGTCTTACCTATCCTTCAGCTTTTCCATTGGGAATTAGGAGGAAGAGAACTGGGATAATTCCATGCTTGTGAGGAGCACATCGGATGTGGTCTGTGTCTTCATGTCGGTCTTGGGCCCATAAGGTCTCAGTCAAATCACAGAGAGATATGCTTTGGCATGATGAAACCCCTTTTAAGGGGTAAAGAGGAGGAATTGGCTGTAGGTGTTTGTAAAGATAAAGGTTTTTCATGAAACATTTTCCTGTGAAATGAGACCCACTGATTAGTTTGAGTATCCCTGAGTAGGCAGGTTAGAACTGCCTGGAGTCCAAGCCATATCACCAGTGCATTTCAATTTTTTTTGCTGGTGAAGTTTTTGGAGTGCTGTTTAAAATGTGGGGTTAGAGCAGGAGACACCACAACCTCTCTGTGCAGCCTCTTCCAGTGCTTGCTTAACCTCAAAGAAGTTTTTTCCTCAGGTTCAGGTGGAATTTCCTGTTTGTTTGTGCCCATTGCCCCTTGTCCTGTTGCTGGGCACCAGTGGAAAGTGTCTGGCCCCCTCCTCTTGACACCCACCCTAAATATACCTGTGCATTGATAAAATCCCTTGCTGTTGACTTTTTTTCTAGGCTGAATAGGCCCAGTTCCGTCAGCCTGTCCTCAGAGAGATGCTCCAGTCCCTTCAGCATCCTCATATCCCTGTTCCTTTGGATGTCACAAGACATAGGTTCTGCTCCTTAGAAATTATCTGTTATTAAATATTTTTATATGTAAACTACAGTCTTGACCTTTGCCCGTGGAATTTGCTGCTTGCCAAAGTGGATGCATTCCCAGTGAATTGAAAGCTTATCAGCATCACAGCTATAATGTGTTGCTGGGAAGGTTCCTATGCAAATTAAGTCTTCCAATTGTAAATATTTCAGCTACAATCCTTTTGATGGACCTAATGAAAATCCAGAGGCAGAACTTCCACTGACTGCTGGAGAATATATTTACATCTATGGAGACATGGATGAAGATGGCTTCTTTGAAGGTGTGTTTTAATAAAATGAAATGTGACTAAACTGCTGTGGAGAGTTGATCTCTCTCCAAAAAATGAGAGAGAAACTTAGCAAATCTTGAAACTCAAGGTAAGGGATTTCTGCCCAAAGTTAGTTTGTCAGAAGGATGAGAGGATCCTGTTGGAAATGTCTTCATTTATGTTATGAGTAAATTAAGTCTAAACTATGAAATCCTTGTCTAGTGATTTCAGTGGAAATTTTGCCACTACTTTCAGCAAGTTCCAGGTCTCATCCCCAATGGTTTCAACTCCCATATGATTCCTCCCTCACAATCGAGAGGAACATGTTTGGCTCCTTCTGCAGATGGGCTGTTTCCCTCTTTCCAGTGCCTGTAGTGAGCCAGGAACTGCAGTCGGTGGTGGGCTCTATTCCCTTGTGCTCCTTTGGCAGAGAGGTGATACACTAATCAACCCAGACTACAGTTGTGGCCCTTGCTGGTGTCACACAGTGTTTCTGGTTTGGCCCCTTTGTTTGGATATGATTCTGGTTGGCTAGGAGGTGAATGGAATCAAAACTAAGATTTGTGGACTATAAATTTGTGCGGAGGTTTCTTTGTGGAGCCACTTGCTTAAGGGGTGATGGTACCTGATTTCCTGAGACGCTTGGCAAGAGCTGAGACAAATACACGTCTGTTGCACTGCTTGCTCTGTGACTGCTCTGCCTCATTTTTCTTTCTGTCTATTCTGAAGCTTATAATTTACTTGTTTGTTTATTGTTTAAAAAGATTATTCTTTACTCACCTTTTCTGCTTTCCCTGCTTTCACTTGATTTGCTCTAGGTAGAGTTTGGAAGGGGGAAGGCAATGCAGTCCCTGTGTGCTGCTCATCTGTGGTTAGATGAGTCTCCACAGACCAAGTGCTCTGTATCTGTTGTCCCCACCAGTCTTTTTGGGACACCTTTAGTACAGGAGTTAACTTAAGAAAGGAGGGAGCTAAAAGGAAGGCCAGAGCTAAATACAGAGCTGAGAAGATGGACTTCCTTGAGGAAGTACTGCAAATCCCAAATCTGTGTGGCTGAGAGAAGACATAAAATCATCCATCTGCATAGTTCGGGGAGGCTAAAAAAGTTAGTGAAAGAGCTATGATGAGGAAGAACAGGATAATGAAGAAGGAGAAAACCTTTAGCTAATTACACAACCCAGCATTTTGCTTAGTTGGCTCTGAAGTCTCTGAAGCAGTGAGTTTTCTCACTATGTCCATTGAGACCCAACAAGGGAAGCCCTAGGAAATCAGGAAACATTGCCAGGAATAACCTCCTGAGGTTTTTTCCACTCCTGACTGCAGAGCAGTTGTACCCTGGCATAGATGTTGTCCCATAGTCCTCACAGCTGAGTTGGAAGGCTCAATGGCAGGAGCAGTGGTAACAGGTGTCCTGTTTTTTGTTTAGGGGAACTGATGGATGGCCGGCGAGGGCTGGTCCCCTCCAATTTTGTTGAGCGAGTTTCAGATGATGACCTCATGATGTTTCTGCCTCTGGAGCTGAATGATCTCACCCACAGCTCATACCAGGAGAAAAGTTTGGTCAGTGCAAGCACCAGCAGTGGAGATAAGAGTGAGTTTTCCATTGAAGAGACTAGCATCAGTCCGTTGGCCAGCAGAGCAGAAGGAGACCAGGAGGAACCCGTTAGTCACACAGCAGTGCCTTACCCAAGAAAACTGACTCTTATCAAGCAGCTTGCCAGAAGCATAGTTGTAGGGTGGGAACCACCTCTTTTGCCAGCTGGCTGCCCAGACATACAAAGCTACAACATCTATGTGGATGAAGAGCTACGTCAGAACGTGAAGAGTGGCCTTCAAACCAAAGCAGTGATAGAAAAGCTGGATTTACACAGCAGGGCTTACCGCGTGTCCGTGCAGACAGTGATGGAGCACGGTAGCTCTGATAAACTGCGCTGCACGTTCTTTGTGGGGCAGGATTTTGGCATGGCACCGATGATGCTGAAAGTCAGAAGTGTTACGGCCACATCAGCAGAGGTCACGTGGCTTCCCTGCAACAGCAACTACAGCCATGGGGTGTATCTCAATGGGCAGGAGTGTGATGTGACCAAGCCAGGCGTGTACTGGTACACCTTCCGCAACCTGCAGCCCAGCACCCAGTATGTGGCCAAGCTGGAGGCCCGGCCCATGAAAACTCCTTGGGAAGAGGTGCCCAAGGGGCAGGAGCAGGACTCAGCTGTGATACACTTCACTACCCCTCTAGCAGGTACTGCAGGCCTCTGCACATGGAGAGGCTGTGCTCAGCTGGCCCTTTGCTGGGAAGCCATGGGGCAAAGGGAAGCAAGGTCTCCAAAGCCTGAGGTGCTGCACTGTTTTGTCCTAATGTTTTTCTTCCTTTATTTTAAAATTTGATTATCCCTTTTGCTTTCTTTTGCTCTGGGAAGACATCCTCTGTGCTGGTTGGAGCAGCTGGTTAAGCAAGGAAGAGATGGTTTATCATGACTTTGCTCCAAGGGTTGCTGCATCTTGGCCTTGGCTACTTTTGCAAAGTTCTGTTTTCTATGCATTAAAGCTTTCACAGAACAAGAGCAACCATTTTCCCTGGTTCTGTCTGACATTTCCCAGGACTGGCCTGACTGTTTTAGTTCAGTTCTGCTGGGGCAAGTCTGGTTGGGAGTTTGCTCTTTGGTTCTAACAAGGGTTGAGCTTTATGCTGTAGCCATATAATCAAGAGGATATTGTGTTTGGTCTGTCACAGGCACACCTGATGCTCCTTTAGATGTCCAGGTAGAAGCTGGTCCCTCTCCAGGTATCCTGGTTATCAGCTGGTTACCTGTCACCATTGATGCTGAGGGATCTTCCAACGGGGTCCGGGTCACTGGATATGCCGTGTATGCAGATGGACAGAAGGTACTGGCTGTGCAGGGGGGCTGGGGCTGCTGCAGGGGTAGTACAAAGTATGAGACCTTAAGACATGGAAAGCTGGATCCAGGAAGGTGTCCTGGGGAGGCAGTAACAGTCCATGGCCTGGAAAGGAGTGACAGCAGAGAAGGGCATTGCTTGGGCTGTGGGATGCATGCTACAAGAGACATCTGTCCAGACTTTGGAGGTGCTCCTGGAGCAGGACCCTCCGGCAGCAAACCAGGCTCCTCTGCTCAGCCCAGGCACTGGCTTGATCCTTTGGCAAACAGTGATTCCCCAGGGTGTGGACAGAGCACAAGGACAATGTAGTGGTTTTGGTTCGCCAATTTGACATTTCCTGGCCAATGCACCAATTAGTGTGGTGGGTACAATGCTGGCCAATCACCAGTGCACTCACTGGAATGTACTTACTCATTTCCTGCTGTGAGATAGGATTAGGAGAAAGGCAAAGCAAGCTCAAAACTTTAAAAGGGTATAAAGAAAAATTTATTAACAGTAACTAAAGAAGGAGTAATAAAAATCAGAACAAAACCTTAAGAACACTTCTCCTCCTCCTACAGCCTTTTCTTTCCTACTGACAATGGACAGAGACAAAACCTAAAATTTTCAGTCAGATTACCACCTCTGGAATAATCTTTCCTTCAGGTCACTTAGGGAGAGAAGTCCCTCTTGTTAATGTTATGGAGACTTCTCCACAAGAAAACAGTTCTCTTGTGGCTCTCAATTTCCACGAATAGCAGCCACCCGGAAAAATCTGCAATAGCGAAGTCCCTCCCATTTTTTCACAGTTTTTCCCACAACTGTGTCTATGGGTCACGTCAACTTATGGAGTACTAGCTTAAAGATGAGCTGTTCAAGAGCAAAGGTTCTCTTCATCTGTCTCTGGAATCATCATCAACTCTGAGAACAGAGATTTTCTTCTTCTCTCCCTGGGGGCACAGGGTCTCATCACTCTTCTCTCTTTCTCTGTTCAAACTTTTCATGGGATCACAGCTACTTCAACATTTGCTTACTTTAGTATGGAGGCCTTTGCCTACAATTTAAACAGATAATTTCACCATACTTGCATGCGTTACAGGGAAAAAGAGTCTGATGTATCAATTACATCCTTCTCCATAGCTTTACAAGAGGATTTAAGCCCCAAGATCAAGGCATCTCCTCATCCCTCCCATTTGGGACTTGACTCTTTCTTCACTGACCTTGCTGTCTTCATGTTACTCCTCTATGGGCTTGCACTTGTCCTTTTCTCTCACTCGAGGGAGGATCGAAGCGCTGGAAGAGTTAATATCTCACCCGGGGTCTGCACATGGTCAGGGGACCCTGGCCGGGCTCGGTAGCTTCTGGGTCAGAGCAAGGGCTGTGCTGGGGGGGAGAGCGGCTAGGATCTCAGCAGCCAGGCCAGAACTCAGCAGCCAGCTGATGGCTTCTTCTCCCCGCTGCCTGGTGGTTGCAGGCAAATCTCAATGGTGGTAGAATCTTGGCCGAGCCAGCCTGGCCTGGGGCTGGTCCTAGGGCCCAGTGGACCCTGGCTTGGCCTGGGCCAGGCAGCAGGGCAGGACCTGATGTCAGAAAGATGTTATCAGCCACAGCCTGGCCGTACCTTGGCTGGAGGCCCCACGGCCTCCCCTCCCCTGCCCGTCTACCAGGCCGTGAGCGCGGGAGAATCTCTCTTTCCAAGCACTGGAAGGGAAAAGGCCGTTCTCAGGTTTCTTTCATCTTTAACATGTGTTTATCACAGAGGTGTGTACAGCTTTCCAGTGGTTCAACAGATTGTCAATTCCCAAAAGCAACCACTGATTGGTTTCCTGTCAGACATTGAGGAAACTGCCAGCAGCCTCTCCCAAAACATCGCTTCCATGATGCAAAACCAGCACAGACAAGTACACAGCCACCACTTGGGGCTTTCTCTTGAATGTGAGGAGTAAGGTGTAGTGATCCAGCATAAAGTTGGCATCCCCACAGTGTGGGCAGAAGGATAGCGAGGGCAATCTGCCCCTTTGCCATACTTAGGTGAGACCCCACCTTCAGAGCTGCCTCCAGTTCTGGGGCCTCCAACATCAGAGGGATGTGGAGCTGCTGGAGTGAGTCCAGAGGAGGCCATGGAGATGCTTCAAGGGCTGGAGCCCCTCTGCTCTGGAGCCAGGCTGGGAGAGCTGGGGGTGTTCACCTGGAGAAGAGAAGACTCCAGGGAGACCTCAGAGTCTGTTCCAGGGCCTAAAGGGGCTTCAGGAGAGCTGGAGAGGGACTTGGGGACAAGGGATGGAGGAACGGGACGCGGGGAATGGCTTCCCACTGCCAGAGGGAAGGGTTAGATGGAATACTGGGAAGAAATTTTTCTCTCTGAGGGTAATGAGGCCCAGGCACAGATTGTCCAGACAAGCTTTGGCTGCCCCAGCCCTGGCAGTGTCCAAGGCCAGGTTGGATGGGGCTTGGAGCAAACTGGGGTGCTCCAAGTGGAAGGTATCCCTGCCCATGACAGGAGCTGGAACGAGATGGTTTTTAAGGTCCTTTCCAACCCAAACCATTCAATCATTTTAACATACAAACACCCTAGGGTTCAGTACTGTTACTGATATGGAACATCCAAGGACATTATGTATTAAAAATGTCCAGTCGTCTTGTGCACACACGATGTTGTTTGAAGAGCACAGTGCAAAACAGAATGATGCTGTGTTGGATAATAGCTCTTCTGTTGTGGAAATGCTTTTTCCTCTTCACGGGTGAAAAAAAGGAGGAGTCTGGGAAGGTAGTCGAAAGAGTGGCCTAGAAAGGCAAAAGCTCCTTAAATCTCAGGAAACAAGGAGGGTTAAAATCTGGAGTAGGAGTGAATATATTAATATTTTGTAGACTGTTCAGTTTCTCAAATTTCTCTTTAATGTTCATTCTTCCCAGATACTGTGCAGAAGGGTGGGAATTCTGCACAGTTGCTCTCCAGAGCTTTGGGTTCTGTCTTAACTTTGGGTTGAGAATTACTCTTCTCAGAAGGGCTGAGCTGTGCACAATAAATAATTCCTTCCTGTTCTTTTGTTTACAGGTGATAGAAGTTACTTCTCCAACCGCTGGGAGTGTCCTGGTGGACTTGTCCCAGCTTCAGATGTTCCAGGTGTGCCGTGAGGTTTCTGTGAGGACGATGTCTCAGTACGGGGAGTCCCTGGATTCAGTTCCAGCCCGGATTTCCTCGGTTCTGCTGCAGTCTTCCCACTGCACTTCCCCTCTTTGCATCACTGTCCCCTCCAGACTGCCCCGGGTGCGCCCCAGGGCCTCGCTGCCTGCCCGCAGCCCACAGCACTTGCCCACGCTCCCGCTCCGGCACAAAATTCCTGCTGAGAGCTCAGATGCCAAATTGACTGATCCCTCCTCCAGCCCTGTTGGCTCAGTGACAGAGAAAGCCACTTCTCCACCACACCTCCCCTCCTCTAGGGCTTCCTTGGTGCAGGCTCCAGGCACTTCCCCACAGAGGTCAGACACTGTGGGAGACAAGAAATGCCTGAGTGTGCCTCCGCAGCAGGCTGGCACAGTGCTCCCAGGGCAGGGCATGGAGCCTGGGCCTTCCCAGGAACCGGGAGTGCAACAGCCAGGTGAAGGAACAAAGGTGCAGGTAAGTGCTTAGATCTCCTGCCCAGTGCCACTTGTGCAGGGAAGGGCAATGGAGGCTTTTTGGGGAGTGGGACAAGATGCCACTGAGCACCTTTCTGTGACACAGTGTTGCCTCTGGGCCATCATCCAGCGTTGGCTAACTGTCAGGGAGTTTGGCTGCTGTTGTGTACCTGGAAGATGCAGCTCACCTCTTAATTCTGTTTGCTAGCAGATGAGGAACAGAGTGAGGAAGGGAAGAATTTGCAGAGTTAAAAGGATGTTAGTCTGGTATTGCTGTGCTCTCTGACTTGAAGGGACCTTCTTCAGTCTCATGGGTTTGTACAAGACAGTGGTAGAGCACCTTAGTGGATGGCAGAGCAAGGCAGCCATGGCTACAGAACTGGCAAACTGTTCTGATACTGGTTATTTGGAGTTCCCAGTGGGTGAGTGAAAATTCCAGTGGAATTCCTAGTAGGGTGGGTGAGTGCTTTCAGAGTTCTTTTAGGACAGTGGTGAGGATGTCTGAGAGCCATATAATGATGGTGAATGATTGCTCTGTGATGATGGGGAAGTGGGCCCTCCTTGTGTGGGATGTATTACATCAGGAAAAAAGATCTATTTCCCATTCTGACTTTTGACACCAGAACTCATGGGAATGCTTCAAACTGTTAAATTCAGCACAACTTTTATGGCAGTGTGACCTTGTGAAGGCTCAAAGTCAGGCTGAGACTTCTGAGAGTTGCCGAAGCAATAGCAGCATGGTGGGTCCAGGCCCAAAGTCCATCTCAATACCCAGAAGAACTGAGATGTTGAGTCCAAAATTCCAGTGATCAATGCCTAGTCATTTGCAGCTCACAGTACCTTGGGTCAACTCCTGGATTCATTTACCCACAGTTCACAGAATCATGGAATGGTTGGGGTTTGAAGGCATACTGAAGATCATCTCGTGGATGATAGGGACACTTTCCACTAGGCCAGGCTGCTCCAAGCCACATCCAACCTGGCCTTGAACACTTCCAGGGATGAGGAGTGTCGTGGTGGATTTGTCCCAGCTTCAGATGTTTGTGGTGTGCAAGGAGGTTTCTGTGAGAATGATAGATTCAGTTCCAGCCCAGATTTCCTTGTTTTTCTTTGAGCCTCTTACTGCACTTCACCTGTTTCCAGCATTGTTGCCTCCAGACATTCAGATGTCTGGTGTAGATGGCTGCACATGGGGTGGTTGTTTTGCCTCCTTTGTGGAGAGGAGTGAAACGAGCGCTTCCAGGACGCAAACCATCCTTCTCACTTGAGGTGTGTCTCTTCACTTGGCTGTCAGCAAAGGGAATCAAGGCAAGAAATGTGAGCTGTGAAATCAGATATGAGATCAGGACCTGGCTGGCTTTTGTCTGATCCCAGGGGGCATTGAGAAGCTTGACACTGCAATGTCTCAATGTCCCTGGAGTCTGATCCTTCAGTAGTTTCAAAGCGTGCCTGGTACATAATGACAAGGTTGTGCTCCATTGCAAAATGCAGGGAAGCTCCCTTGGTTAGAGTAGGAGAAAGAGGTGGTTGATAAAGGCCCACCTGCCTTACCCTTCTTGTTTCTGGAGCTCCATTCCTCCATCTCCCAGAGGTTTTCTTGGACTGGTTGGAATACAGATGAAGACTTTAATTCTCATTAGGTGACCTAATTAGGACTCTCTGTACTCTCTGTGTATATTATTCTTCATTAATTCCCCTTTTCTTCACACCCCAGGAAGTCCTGAAGTAGTGTCCTCATCTCCAGCTCAACCCAACGTGCTGGGTAATGTCTAGGCCGTTCCTCTGGCAGATGACAGTGGGTAATGACCTTGTTGTGTAGCTTGGGCTCTTCTTTCAGCCCTGAAACTTGTTACTGTCAATACTCTTGTGGGCCTTTCCTGAGCTGCAGCCCTGTGTGTCTCCTGGGACCTGAAGACAGGGAGGGGTTTGTACCAGGGCTGGCAAACATTCCCAGCTGCCAGTGTCCTGCCAAAATACTCATATGCGTACAACAAAGAACACATCAGAGGGTCAAAGACTTCAGGGTGATAAGACTCCATTTTGGTGCATAAGTAGTCTGAGACACTTCCCCTTGATTTCACTGTTGGTTTGTTTCCCAGATGGAGCAACCGAGAACCAAAGCACCGGAGCTGGGAAGCCTGACTGACAGTGGGACGAAGCTCCAAACAGAAACCTGCCACATGTGCTCTGTGGAGGAGGCACCCAAAGGTCCCAGTGCTGATATGGAGAGAGAGGCAGAAAAGCACCAGAGCCCAGAGCCTCCGTCCTTCCCCAGCCAGGCTGGGGGGACACAGGACACCTTCCAAGATGGAAACACGAATGGGAGCAGCTGCCAGGACTTCCTGAGGTTGTCTCCTGGCAAGGAGGTGATGAAAGAAATGTCCAGAGTGAAAAGAGAGGTTTGTTTAACCTTGTTTGAATGTGTGTGCCCATAGAGGGATGTGAACTGTACTTGACCTCCTGAGTTTTCCAGCCTTAGACAGTGCTGTTGTGCAGGCTGTGACGTGAGGCTGACAGTTGTGTGTGTCCACATGTGCCAGTCACTCCCTCAGGTGCTGCCCGTTTCCTTTCCTACCATATCTGAGCTGTGTATGAACTCAGAGAAAAGAAAAATGCTCCTTTGTTGCTGAAATAGAGTCTGGGAGAACTGAGAAAATGTGTTTTGCTTTTCAACAGCAAGAAGAAAAACTGTTGGAAATGGGCCGCCGACAGTTGACCCTTTTCACTGAGCACAGCCGGAGTTCTGACCTTTCAGATATTTTGGAAGAGGAAGAAGAAGATGAGCTGTCTTCAGAAGCTCTGGAAGAGAAGAAATGGGACCAGAGAGAGCCATGTTCCCAGGAGAATGGGGAAAAGGTAACTTGTCCTGAGTGCTGCTTGTGGGGTGTGGGTGCAGCCATCCCATGCCATCAACTCACAGGAGGAGGGGCTGGGCTGAGCATTTCCCGAGGTCCTGCTGCTCTGCTTTTACTCCCAGTGTTGGCTCAAGGTAGTAAAGACACAAGTTCTTTGGGGGAGGGAAGGGTGTTTGTTTGTAATGAATGGAGCCAGGTTTAACTAGTTGGAAAAACACACAGTGTGATGTGATGTTTAAAGTTCAGGATTAAAATCAATGGTATTGATCGAGTTCTTAATACAGATAGTAAACAGGGAACAGTCAACGCTCTCAGGCTCTGGGTGGGATTGTTGAGGTGTCCTGTGCAGGACCAGGAGTTGGCCTCAATCCTTGTGGGTCCCTTCCAGCTCAGGATGTTCCCTGATTCTATGATTATTTGGCTTAGACCTTGATGCTCTCTGTTGCCAGGGGTGACATGTAGAAGCAGAGTTGTGGCTTTGTAGTTCAAATGCTGCAAGGGATGAAATCCTGCCTGAGCTGAGCTGTAAGTGCCCAGCTTAATTCATGCTTGAAGAGTTAAATCTGGTCTGAATGTATCTCTGGGAACATGATTCTACCTGCATGGCCTGGAACTGGTGTGTAACCGTACAGCTTACAACAGCTGGGATGAATGTGCATGAGGGAAAGCACTGAGGATGAGAGACTGCAAAAAGCTTTGCAGGAAATGTGATCTGTCTGGATGGCAAGAAAACACCTTCTCTTTAATGTTTCATATGACAGAAGAACATGTGTAGTTGATGGTGCCCTGTGTGGCTACTGGTCTGCAAGGATGGGGCTGGTGAGCACTAAATGGTAGCAGACAATGTAGTGACTCTGCAGTGAATTTCCTTTTCTCGTTCTGAAGGGTTTTCTGCTTCCCAGGTGAAGGATTAGACCTGCAGTGCAGCACATCAGCAGCCCCAGTAGAGCCTGGTGGTTGGAGGGGCTGGAGCTGCCTCTGAAGGTTTTGGAAGGGCTTCTAGTTGTAGGGATTGGACTGGGAAAAAATGGAAGAAAAACAAGTTTCCTGGAAAGAGAAAGAAGGAAATAAGAGCAATCAAGAACACTATTCTTTGTATTTTTTTTTTCCTGGGTGTTTTATTTGCCTTAATGTTTTTATTTGGTTGGGTTTTTTTCTGAAAAGAAATACTACGGCTGGGGCTTGAGGGTCCCTCTGACCCAAAGCTGCCGTATTATCCCGGATAGATGGGTTCCTTCTCCAGGTCCACAGGAAGGCTCCCAGCCGCAGGCTTATCTTAGCAAGCAGTTCAGCTCTGTAGGGATATCAGCTCTTTAGTGATTTCAGCTCTTAGGTGATTTCCAGCTCTCTGCTTGCTAAGTGCCTCGGCAGACAGGGAAGAGAGAGAGGAGAAGGCCGTATGATGTTCCGCAGATGCCTTTATTGCGAAGGGGTCTCTGCGAAGGGTCAGTGACAGGCTCTCCCCCTTACACTGAGCAGGAGTGGTGTTTATATAGGGTTTGGGGGAATTGAAAACTGTCCAATGGTAAGGGTCGAGGCAAAAGTGACCTATGGCATTACAGAGGTACAGAGCGCAAAAGAAGTCCTCTGCTAGTCCGCTTTACATGAGTTAGCATTTTCTTATCTTAAGCTGACCTCTATGGTGACCTCCACAGAGACCTCACAGCCTCTGAGGCTGCTACAAAGAAACACCAAAACCCTGCTTCTGTCCTGTTGAGCTGAGCAAGCTGGTGCTTCTTGACTGGATAAAGTGATGGTTTTCTGTGCCGGCAGTGGCAGCGTGAGGGTGACAAGGTGCTGAATCGGGAGAGGACATGAGGGGCAGGAAGCTTTAGGGCACAGAGCTCCCATTACTGCCTTATAGATTGAAGGGGATATGACTGGAATAGGGCTGTTTTCTAGGATTCTGCATATTTAACTAAATTTTCTGTTACTTAAGTCTCCTCAGACTGCTCTTTCAGGATCCAGAGGGTGAAAACACAGAGGGGGTGCTGCTTTTAAAATATTTATCCTCAATTAAGTTGTTTAATCACTGAAACCATTTACTATATTAAAACTCAAAAGCAGAAGCCACAATGTTGCAAACAGCTAAAAGAAGTCTTACTGAACTTATTTTATGGTTGTATTTGTGAATTCTCCATATTCCTAATTGGTGCTAACAAGGCAGGAGCCTTCAGCATGTGTTCTGTAAGGAAAGTTTGAGAAAACGGAGAGGTTTTTGGTGTAGAGGAGTTGAATGGGAGATTTTGTAACTGCCTGTGATTATTTGCATGAGGATGAGATGTTAAAAGGATGAGAGCCAAAGTCTTCTTGTTTCTGGGAGATGATACATTAAAAGAGGCAGAAATCATGACCTGCTGTTTTGGATGTTCATGTTGGAGATGAGTTCAAACCTCTTCCCCAGGGGGGCAGTGCAGCCTTGGGACTGGTCCGCAGAGGGTTCAGGATCTCCATTATTTGGTGTTTTCAAACCTCATCTAAGCAAAGACATGGATTTATTGTTGTCAACAGTCCTGCTGCAATTAAGAGACTGAACTGGAGACCTCTGGAGGCCCCTTCAACCAATTCTAAATTTAATTCAAGACGCAAATTTTGCTTGGAAAAAGCTGTAGAGGTTGGAACTATCAGTAGACAGCTTGCAACTGTGTTTGTTTCTCCACCACTCTGGTTCAGTTTTTAATTATCTCTGAACAGACCTACTCATGGCTGTAGTTAAAAACATCAGTAGCTACACATGCTTTGTAAGGTATTTTTAAGTGCCTTTAGAACACATTGATATAACTTGTCAGCGAAGCTGAACAAGAGACCTCCAGAGATATCTTCCTACCAAAATGACAGTACACACCTGGAATTTTACCTTTTATGTTACTGCTAATGTAATAAGAAATAAACCCATAAATTCTACATTTGGTCCACAACAAATTTTAAAATTCAGCAGTGTTGTTCCCAAAATTTTCTGTAACCTGGTAGGCTCTCACCCATCTGCAAGTGAAACTCATGTCTGTGTCGCCCTTTGAGGTAAAGGGTTTGTTTTTGTGGGAAACCTGCTTCTGGATTTGCAGACAGGAACCTGCAGTAGGGCTGCACTTTGCTAGGAGATGGGAAGGGTCCAGTCAGCAACATCTCCAAGGTATGTCCTACAGCACAGGGCCATTCTCTGGGAGAAGACATAGCTAAGGAGGGGACCCGTGGCTCCGTGGGTACATACAGGCTGAGGCTCCGCCCTGTGGACAGAAGAGCCCACTCAGCTCTGATGTGGAGGGACAGTGCCTCTCCTGCCCCCATCCCACCCCAAAGGTGCCAAGCCAAGGGGAATCATTCCTGTGGCAGGATGAGAGGTGTTGCAGATAGCTGTGCGTGTACAGAAGAGGCTGGGAGGGAGCTCTTCCATGCATTAGCCTTCCTCGCTTCCCGCCGCATTGCTGGTTCATCTGATTGCTTTTGCCAGAAGATCCATCGCTCCCTCTGCCCCCTCCCCTTGCTTTGCTGCAGCCACAGCTCCATCCTGCTCTGCTGGGAGGGAATCATTGTCACTTTGCCTCTTGTTTTAATGTTTATTTCCTCTCTTTTTTCCTTTGCTTGTCCTGGCTGTGGCTTTTCTCGGGGTCTGGGTACAGATGGATCTTTGTGATACTGACAGCGATGAGGAGATTCTGGAGAGGATCCTGGAGCTCCCGCTTCAGAAGAACCACAACAAGAAGTTGTTCAGCATCCCTGAAGTGACTGAGGATGAGGATGAAGAGGATGAGAAGGGTATTACTGAAAAAATGACAGACCTTCAAGACTCCTTGGAAAAACATACCTACCATTCAGAAAGAACAGAAAAACCACCCAACAGCAAGGAGCCATTTCTGAAGGAAGATGGGAATAACACCTCCATGGATGTCTCTGCTCAGACTCTGCAGGGGGAGCACGGTGCTAAGGAGAGCAGAACGAATGCTGACCATGCAAATCCTGCCTTTGGCCAGCTGTCTTGCAGTCAAAAGAAGACACGCTGGCACTGGGGCTATCAGGAGAACGATCCAAAGTCTGGGAGTGGGACAAGTCCCTCTTGGAGCAAGAAGAAGGGAAATAATTATCAAGAGAAGATCCAGAGTCGGCCTGAGATAAGTAGGAAGAGACAGTGTGATCTAACAGAGCACTGCAGTCGTCTGCTGGGCAACTGCAGCCAGATGGGGAGCGGGTTATACAGAGCTCCCAGTCTCAGGGAGGAGCTGAATGTTGTCAGCAGTGCTGGTGGGAAGGGGAAGGAGGGGTTGGATTTGTATAACCGGGCCAGACAAGGTGCCTTATGGAAAAAAGCCCCGAGAGCAGTGGGGTCAGTGGGGGCAGAACCAGCTGTGATGGCAACGCACTGCCCCAGCCCCAGGAGCCTGGAAATAGACATCGAATATGACTCTGAAGATGATCAGGATTCAACCTGTGCATCCTCCCCGGAAAGCAGGCTGTCGCCAGAGAGGTCCCAGAGCTGCCAGGGGGACTGGAGTGATTACTCCAGTCGGTCTGAGGTTGCCCACCTGGGTGGCAGAAGGGACCTGACCAGGCTGGAGATGATGGAAGAGCAGGGTATGGAGTGGGCTGGGTCTCCAAGCCGGCACCTACGATTCTTCTGCCAGGAGAACGAAGCCCCGAGGTGTGAGAGCAGTTCTGAGGAGCAGGGCTGGGAGCTGGACTGTAAGTCACCTGGCTGGAGAAGGAGGCTCGAACATTCTTCGAAGGGGATACATAGCACCTCCTTGCACAAAAGGGTTGGGTGACTTTTCCTATTCTGGCTTTGAAGCAGCTTGCAGTGGTGCTGGTTTCCCTCTGCTTTGCTGGCCTGCCTGTATCTTGCTTTGTTCAGTGTTGTCCAGAGAAAGGACGCTCTAGGATTGTCTGGAAGAATATCTAAGAGATTCTGTAGTTCTGTGCTGCTCCATGGCTTTTCTTGTAGCTGCTTCTGCTTTTCCTGCTCCCTGATGAAGTGTCACCGATGCAGTATTCCTTTTCACACTGGGTCTTCCTCCCTGCGGCAGGAGGCTGGGGAACCCAAACAAAATTCCCTGGTGCAGTAAGCTGATTGGTGAAAGCTTTGTGTAGATGCTGACTGTAATGTCATTGCCTCCCCTCGAAATACCCTTTCCTGCATCTTCACCCTCACCAAGGGGATCGTCACTGGTGCCTGGCAGGGTGCCTGCCTGTCCTCAGTTCTATTTTCCAGCTCCCTTGGTCTTTCCAGCTCTAGAGTGTCCCTGAAGAGGAATGTTGCATTTGGATGCACTGCTCTTTGTGGAGTGCATTTGAGCTGAGCACTGTTGAGGGAATTGGAAGGCAGAGGCTGCTACTAATTCTCTGGTGGTTCCAATTGCAGGCATCCAGTCATAAAGATTCCAGGGGCCTGGGGCCGCCCGGCACAGGTGCCTGGCAGGCTCCTAGCAGGAGATGGAGCAAGAGTGTAAGAAGAAGCCAAAAGCAGAAATCTTTACTCTCTAGTCCAGGTGAGCAGGAACGGGGAGAGAGGTGGGCAGCAGGAGAGATAGAAGCTCCTGGAAATGGCTGGGGAGATGCTGGCAGGCAGTGCCTGGGCCATGCAGAGCTGGGGCAGGGCTGACATTCTCTCTGCTATGTCCCCTCTGTGCACAGGCCCTCCAAGGAGCACTGCTCCTGAGAGCTCTGGCAAAGATGATGGCATTCGGATCTTTGTGGCTCTCTTTGACTACGATCCTGTCTCCATGTCTCCTAACCCTGATGCAGCAGAAGAGGAGCTCCCATTTAAGGAGGGGCAGGTCCTGAAAGTAAGAATTTAGTGAACATCTCCTACTCTATGGATCTGTTCGGTGTTCCAGGGGAGCATAAACCTTGGGAGGTCTGAAGCTTCCTCATGAGGGAAGTAGAGAGGCAGATGCTCCTATCTTCTCTCTGGTAACCTTATGGAATGGCTGGAGCTATGTGAGGGAGGGTTAGGTTGGCTGTCAGGGAAAGGTTCTTTCCTCAGAGGGTGCTGGGCACTGCCCAGGCTCCCCAGGGAATGGGCACAGCTCCAAGGCTGCCAGAGCTCCAGGAGCATTTGGACACTGCTCCCAGGGATGCCCAGGGTGGAATTGTTGGGGTGTCTGTGGAGGGCCAGGGACTGGACTGGATGGGTGATCCTTGTAGGTTCCTTCCAACTCAGGATATTCCATGATTCTTTCTCTGTGCAGCTCAGTCCCTGCAGCATAAACAGTCTATTTTCCCTTGCAGGTTTGTGGAGACAAGGATGCTGATGGTTTTTACAGGGGAGAATGTGCTGGAAGGAAGGGATACATTCCATGCAACATGGTGTCAGAAGTCCCTGTGGAGAATAGTGAGCTCAAGCAGCAGCTCCTAAAGCAGGGGTTCCTGCCTGCGGACATGGAGAGCCCAGGTACTGTGTGTGTGTGTGCCTTGCTCCTGTGACTCTTTGCTGGAATGTTGGAAGCTCAGTCCTGCTGTTGTGTGTGGCCAGTGCATCCACCAAACCCATCTGGAGGGCTGTCCCTGGATCTGAAGCCTGGTTTAGTGGCTGCAGGGGGATTTGGCTGGATTTGGCTGTTCTGAGCTCTCAGTTCATCCCTGACTCCACTGCAGCATTTGCAGCTGCTGCAGCTGCTCCTGGGCTTGAGGTGCGCAAATTCAGGAAAGAGTGAGGCTGAACCTTGCTAGGGATAGGGAAACAGAAGCATTTGAAGAGCAGCTGAATTATGTGAACAAGAGTTTTCACTCTGTTCTCTCCTTTTTTTTGAAAGCCTATGACTGAACTCTTGGGATGACCCTGGTCTTGGGTGAGAGAATCTGTGACTTAGGAATGGAGATGGGGAGTGGGGAGGAAAGGTGTGAAACAGCAGGGTAGGCAGACAGGAGAGTACAAGGCGCAGACCTGGTGGTTAGGTTCCTCATTACTTACTCCCTGAAGTATGTGGTCAGTGCTTTGTGTACTGCAGAGGCTTTCCTGTTCCTTACCACTCATGTACTCAGAGAGGAGAACTTCCAGCCCTGGGATGTGCAGCCAGTGCAGCTCAGGCTGAGTCAGGCTCAGTGGCTGTGAGCTGCCCCTGCTGTGAATACTGGTGTCCCAGTGCCTGTCCCTCGTGCCTCCCACCTCTCATCCTGCACTCTTCTGTGCACCCTCTACTGCCAGTGCCAATTGTCAGATCTGCTCCACTTGTTAAGACACCAGGATATTCCTGGTTTGACTAGTCCCTGTTTCCCTGCCAGTTCAGCAGTGAAAAACAGCACAAGTGTTGGTCGTGGCAAAAGTAAGCCCTGACATTGCCTGAGCTGGGAAAAAAACCCAAATCAACCTAAAAATAAGAAAACTCAAGAGAAAAAGGAGTAGTCCAATTTGTTCCTATTTCTGTGGAGAGAGACCCAGTACCCAACTCTAACAGACCTTTAAGGTCCCTTCTCACCCAAACCATTCTATGATTCTGAGGGACTGATAGTGCTGAGCTCCTAAATGTTGGTCCCTGGAAAGTTGATCCTGAGGAGCACAGGGACTGAAGGAGCCTGTTGTTTTCACTGTTTGATTTCTTGAATATGTTTGTCCTTTGGCCTCTCCCATGTCTGAGGAGAGGAGATTTGAGTAAGGTGTTTTTCACATCCATACTCTGTCTCTTGTGTGTGTGCCAGAGATGGCTGGATGCCTGTGGTGGCCTGCGTTCCTCAGTGGATACACGAGGCTCTCTCTGCCCTGCCTCACTGCATAGTCTTGGAAGAGTAAAGGATTTTAGTAGCTCTGAGACTTCACGACAGATTTGAAAGTTTTGAGGAAGGTGGTGGTAGTCAATAAGATGTGTGTGCAGGGAGGGACTGTAGGTTTGGCACTGGTGGGGATACAGCTCAAATCCTTGGGGCTGTTCTGGGTCCCTCTTGGCAAGGACACTGAGTGACTGGAGCATCTTCAAGGAAGGGAACAGAGAGCCCCAGGAGCAGCTGAGGGAGCTGGGAAAGGGTCTCAGCCTGGAGAAAAGGAGGCTCAGGGGGGACCTTCTGATTCTGCGTAACTCTTCGACAGGAGGGGGCAGTGGGTACAGGTTGGACCTGATGGTCTTAAAGGTCTTTTTCCAACCCTAGTGAGTCTTTGATTCCTTGGCAGTTGGGCTGGCTGTACCTCTGCTGTTTTCCTGCTGCCATAAACCCCTGTCACAGCCTTGTAACTAAGGAAATGCCTTGGAGGGGTTGGTCTGGGCACTCCAGAGGTTCAGTTGAGATTTCATCCAGTCCTGACCCTGTTCAGTGCAGAAGCTTTAGTTGGAGACCTGGGATTTTTCAGGTGTTAGTGGTACAAGATTTTATTTTGTCCTTACAGTGCTGCTTCTGAAAGCTAAGGAGCAGCAAAGTCTGTCTGCCCTGAGCTGTGGAGTGGCTAAAAGGCATAAGTAGAGTGTGGATTTCTCTGTGTATTTGGGATGTGGATCGTGGCTCATCTAAGTCCACAAATGAGGCCCAGAGGGCCTTCCCCAGAGAAATGCTGTTGTCACCTTCCCAGGGGAGGCGTGTCATCTCCTCTGTCCCCTGTTCACTATTCAACATTCTTCTCACTTTCCATTCACTGTCTGTTTCTCTTGTCTATTTATTTGCTTTTTTGGTGTTTTTATTAAGGAAATGGCACATTTTCTCCACCTCCACGCCGCCAAACCGTCCCTCCTCCAAAACCCAGACGCTCCAAGAAAGGTCTGTGTCACCACTGCTTCCTCTTTGGTTTTTGCTATAGGATTACAGACTGCATTGAATTTTTACTACTTGCTTTCAGGACCCTCAGGTGTTAGTACGACTGCTAGGAGGTGGAAAGAGAGCCCATCCCTGTGCTGGTGTTAAGTTTTTAACAACAGTGATGTCTTTTATAGTTTGGAGCTTGACCTCTGTTTCTTGTTATGTTCCTGAGTCCTGGTTACTAGTGTAGACTTCGAGTTGCATGAGCAATTTGCTTCTGTTTTTTGCTGTCTTGGTGTTCTTTTTACCGTTTATCAGTTATGTCATGTGGTCACTGTTGGAGATGAGCTCTTACTAATGAGGCATTTCCTTCCCCCAGCAGGGCTGGACAAACAGGAGTGCAAGTCTCAGCCAGGTGAGAAGTGCTTTTACTGGTGGGCAGGTTATGCATGATTGAATTACAGGTGTGTTTTGTGATCAAGGGCCAGTTTGACACCCTGTGGTGCTGCTTCAAAGCACTGTAACAAAAGGTTTTAGTTCTTTTTGTTCAGTGGTGGGTGCAGAAGCTTTGTTTGAGCAGGGGGTGCTTGTAGGGGGAGCTCACCTGTTGTGCTGTGGGAGGAGCAGGGTACTCTCTCACTCATCGCATGCTGTAGTCCCTACGATCCAAGAGACACTGAGAGGGTACTCCCTCTGCTGAGGTGCATCATTTGTTGATACCCAGAGAGGCCAAGTCTGCAAACCCTTTGACAGTCCATCCAGTGCTTGACCCAAAGGAGGGTTTAAATCCATGAATGTGTGTTTTCTGTAGCACTAGACTTGGCTTTTGTAGGCTCAGGGCAGGTCTGTAGGTAATGGGTCTGAGCAGGCAGGAGATTGTGGATGGCAATGTCTGCACTTCCTTGTGTGCTGGTCCCTGGCCCTTGGAGGATAAATTTTGTAGTTTAATAGCAGAACATTGTGTAGTGGGAGGAGAAATCTCCTTTCATGACACTGTAAAGAGACAGCTGTTCTCTGGGTGTGCATGTGTATATATATATATATATATATGTATGTATGTATGTGTGTGTGTAAATAGGAAATGTAAGCTAAAACATTCCTGTATGTATAAACAGAGCACCGGGATGGGGGGCTGTCCCCATTTTTGTGCTTATGAGGCAATGAAGAAGATCAGAAAACTGCTTTACCAAATGCCTCTAAAGTCTTTCTCTGCTCAATTTCCCCCAATATTCTTTTTGCTTAGACCACTACAGAATGGTGTAGGAGTTGTTATGATTTGGAATTTTGTCCTAGTATTTCCATCTAAGAATACTTTTTCTCCTGCAGGGAAGAAACATAAAGACATTGAGGCGGAGCTGCTGACTCCTCGCAGGATGGTGGCTGCCTTTGACTACAACCCAAAGGAGAGCTCTCCGAACACAGATGTGGAGGTAACCACCAGCTGCTCCCCCCTTTTCAGAGGGTTCTTCTTTCTATCTCTATTCTTCTTCTATCTATCTCTTTTTTCCTTCTCTCCCAAGACACTCAGCACTTTGGTCCAAACAGAGTCTCAGTGAAACTGAGTATTCATTGCATCCTTTAGTGATCAGACAGGACTGAGCAGATCTGGGGCAGGAGGAAGCAGCTCCTACTGGTAGCAACTGTTCCAGAAAACACTCTGGGAAAAGGAAAAACCTGCTTAAGGGTTTGAAAGGACTTTTGACACTTAATTTGAGCATGACTTTTGTGTTAAGTATCTGTGTATGTCTTTGTTCAAGCAAAAAGATTTAGCTCCAGTTTAATGTAGTAGTTTGCAAAGTTCCTGTTTTCAACCAATTTCTATATATAGAATCACAGAATCATGGAATGGGATGGGTTGGAAGAGATCTTAAAGCCCATCTCATCCCACCCCCTGCCATGAGCAGGAGCACCTTCCACTAGACCGGATGGTTCCTTTTGACCTGGCCTTGGACACTTCCAGGGATGGGAAGGAATATAACCTAAACAGGGAAGGTGATTTGTGGAAAAAAGTAACTCCATGACTCCACAACTTGTAAAAGTTGGGAAGTAGGTATGTATCTTTATTCAGTGCTGGGCACATGTAGATTATTCCCCCCAAAAATATGCACACCCCCTAAAATTCCCGAGTTTCTTTTATCCCCCTTACTTGTGCATATGCATAAAGTTTCACAATAGGTTCATGCATATTCATTTCCCAGCCCCACTTTTTATTAAAACTAATTTATCAGTTCTTATGAACTTTGTGCAGTTCTCTGGTAGCATCTCTGTGTCTGCCAACTTAGGTCCAGTTTTCTTGTCCACTTCGGTCTTGAGGCCGATGGGCCCTTTAGCTTGGAAGCTTGCGTTCCTTTTCAAAGCAGCCTTGAATCTTTTTCCTTTTTGCAGGCTTTTGTGCACAGAAAGTTAGCAGACTATACAAGTTTTAAACAGCACACTTCAGCTAAATCCAAAATCGGTTTCTACCCCAAGTCAAATTTCTAACCCTGTCTCAAAGGATACAATCAAAACAGTAATTTTGTGGATAAGTCTGTTCCAGGTAGAAAGGTGCCAATGCAGAATCCTTTCTGCAAAAAGAGATGAGCACATGCTCTGTTCTCTGTTCCTCCAAGCCGTGTTAGCTCTCTGAGCAAACGTCAGCACGAGGTTTGGATTCAGATCCTTTCCCTTCATCCACAAAGGATTGTCTGGCCAACAGAGGGCACAGTTCAGGGAATGCTTGCTTCCTAAGCTGTTTCTCCTGCCCAGAGACACAGCTGAGGACAGAGTGTTTTAGGGATGGTGGAATGTCTTGGGAGAGACACAATGTGAGCATGTATCCAGCCACTGAACACTTTTGAACCGCTGTCACCAAGGAGATGACTGTACTTCCTGCAGTGATTTGCTCTTGTAGAACTTTTTTTGGACAAGAGCTCAAATTACTGCAACAAGCTGGTGGAGTTCTGTGGGAGATGCTCCACAGGAGTCACCTGCAGCCTCAAGAGATGAAATTGAGGAGTAGGGGTATAAAAAGGTAAATATATTGGAAGTAGATCCCTTCCGTCTGACACCTGTGAAGTGCCAGAGTGTCTTGAGTGGGACTTAGCCTGCCTCTACTGGGCAGCTTTTTCCTTTAAAAGAGACTGGTGACACCTTTGTCTTCAGCCTTGTTCCCCATGGAGTGTGTGCTGGGGTGTCTGACAGGACAGTGAAGGGTCACTGTGTGCTGTGCTTCTGTTCTGTGTCCAGGTTAAACCACCCTGTTTGTATGCATTCCTGCTAGTGACTAATCCCTAAGTGCTGCATACAGAACAGGCTCATCGAAAGGAGCAGGATTTGTAATTATATTTCAAGAAATTGAAGGTATTTCTGGTGCTTGCTGAGCTTGTCCTCAGTGCGCCTTTCCAGAGGAGGTGGTAGGTACTATTTTGAAACCTTATTAAAATTAATTTTAAAATGGGCTTTGTTCTTGTCTTAATTTATGAAATGCTTCCTTAGTAGTGAATTCCAGAGTTACCCACTTCAGTTTCCCTCCTGCATCCTGGTCCTGCAAGATTAAATACAGTGGGGTCTCTCCCTTGGAGTGAGCTTGGGCAAGAAGCCAAGGGGAGCCTGTGTTCCTGGTGAGAAATTCCAGGCAGTGCTTTTCCTGTGACCTCTGTTCTCTGTCTCTTTGCAGGCTGAACTGACCTTCAGCGCCGGGGATGTTATCACTGTCTTTGGGTCCATGGATGATGATGGATTCTACTATGTAAGTGCAGGGCTTGGGAAGGTCCTGTGGTTACACTGGAAATTGTTGGAGTTCATGGAGTGGCAGGGAAGCAGAAATCGGGGGAACAAAGTATCCTGCTTTTGGGAAAAACATAAACCCCTCTACTTAGTGCAGGCCAGCCTGTTTCTGGTGCTCACTTCTCCTGCTGTAAATCCAATATTACAGAATCTTGGAATGGTTTGGGGAAGGGGACTTAAAGCTCATCCTGTTACACTCCCTGCCATGGGCAGGGACACCTTCCACTGTCCCAGGCTGCTCCAAGCCCTGTCCAGCCTGGCCTTGGACGCTTCCAGGGATCCAGGGGCAGCCACAGCTTCTCTGGGCACCCTGTGCCAGGGCCTCAGCATGCTCACAGCCAGGAATTCCTTCCCAATATCCCATCTATCCCTGCTCTCTGGTAGTGGAAAGCCATTGTCCCTTGTCCTGTCTCTCTGTCCCTTGTGCAGAGTCCCTCCCCAGCTCTTCTGGAGCTCCTTTAGGCCCCAGAAGGGGCTCTGAGGTCTCCCTTGGAACCTTTTCTCCTCCAGGTGAACCCTGAGGTATCCCAGCCTGGCTCCAGAGCAGAGGGGCTCCAGCTCTGTGAGCATCTCTGTGGCCTTTAAACGTCCCAATGGTTCTGAGTTTATTTTTTGGCATCAGTTGCCTGCAGGTTTCTCAAAGCCTTGCCTACATTTTTCCATGCATGCACCAGAGCTAACATTTCACCAGGCACTTGGACACTTGGGCCAGAGGCTGGAATGGTGATCCAAGTAACCAGACATATTCCTGGGGTTGTGCCTGCCCTCCAGCTGTGTGCCAAACTTGGGCCTTGACCCTTGGATCATCCACCTTTTCCTGCATGGGAAACAGTGTGCTTTCACACATCTGACTTGAGGTTGAGTTCCAGGTTAAGTCTGAGGGCATCACTGGGAATGTTTTGTTTGATCCTTTTATAGTGTTGGACAAACAGCATTGCTGGGGTGGGTTTTATCTCATTCAACCATGTCCTGTTGGACCGGATACATATTTGTAGGAGTACAGTAGTGCCGCTGTGGGCCTCTGTGATCATGCATGCAATGCCTACAGGAGATTGTACCAGTACTGCCTCATTCTTTAAAGACATCAGTAAATGCCAGGGCAAATCAAAGGCCTCTAGGGCACCTGTGGCACAGTCATATTCCAGTATGGTAGTGGAGATTTTGAGTTTGTAGAAATCGCCTTTGTCACAGCTTTGTCACAGCTGTCATCTTTTCTTCCTTTACTCTCTTCTGTGTTTCTGTGCTCTGAATTGTTCCACAACTAAGCAAGGATGTGAGTTACGGAATTTTCTGAGGATCCTCCCTATGTGGGTGTGTTCTGGCCTTGTCTCAGCCTACAACTCAACGTTCTCTTCAGGGCACTGCACCTCGAGTTGTTACTTATGTCTCCAGGAAAGCTGATGTGAGAATTGAATGTTCATCTTGCAGGGAGAGCTGAACCAAGAGAGAGGGCTTGTCCCATCCAACTTCCTGGAAGCTATCCCTTTGGATGGAGACACGGCTGAGGAATTCCACTCAAAAGATAAAGAAGCTTCTCCGCTGAGTGCTGAGAGCCAGGTGAGATGTGACTGCATGGCGCTGCTTTCCAGGCTGGGGTGTGTCTGGAGCCTGGGCACTGCATGGCATGCAGCATCCATGGGATCTCTGAAGTTACTGCATGCAGCCCGTTCATCCCAAGGAGTGCTGGGAGCTCTTCCCAAAGACTTACTGGTAGTGCAGAAAGTGGCACAAAACAACACGTGCTGGGGCCTCAGTGTGGTCAGGTGGCAAGGAGCATTCAAATCCCACCAGCAAATTGTTTAGCTCCACTGAAAGGTCAGTGGGAAAATCCTACTGGAAGGAAAGTTCAAACAGCTCCCCAGGCACATGAAATTCCTTAAATATTATTATATCCATGCCAAAGATTTCCAGAATTAGCAACACCCAAATACCAGTGTTCTTCCATTCACTCAAAGTTAGATATATCTTAATCCAGGCTGAGATGCTTCTGGAAAAATTCAAAACTCTCTCAGAAGTTTCCAGAACAGATCTGGGGAATGGATCCTATGGTTTCAAAAGCATTCCCCAGAGTCAAGGAATTCAAAGGTTAAATTAACCCCTTGCATCGTATTGCTGAGACTCTTGGAATAAAGGCCAAAGTGGGAGATTGGGGTCATGTCAGAGGCTGAGGCTAAAAGTATAGCAGCTCCTTTGTTATTCCTGGGCCCCCTGTGCTGTCTGAGTGTGGAGTGGGAGGCAGGAGGGTCCCAGCTTGGTCCCAGCTCACATGGGCTCAACCTTCAGTTGTTCTTGGGAGGTTGTTGGCACTGTCATAGGATGCCAGACCCACATGAGTCAGAGCAGGTTGGCTTTGAGCCATCCTTAGTGAAGTAGATGGCCCTGAATCCTGCTCTGTTGAACTCCCCACTGGTGCCATCCCAGCTTTCCTGCTCTCTGCAGCATTTCTTGGCCTTTTTTTCATGCTCAACTCTTACTGTTCTCTGTATCCATCTATCTTCAAATGCTGCCTGGTCTCCCTTCACCCCTGCCCCATCCCTTGCTTCCAGGCATTCCAGGCTTTGTAGGGATAGGATTTGCACTCCAGCCTTGATGCCTTCTCAGGCAGAGCAGCCTGGATCAGATAATGAGGTTTGTGGGCAGTTAGTTGGATCATCTGCTGAGCTCAGCAGCTTTCTGGGGTCCTTGTACTTCCCTGTTGGGGATACTGGTCCTTGCAGAGGAATCACAGGTTAATCAGCTGTTACTGCCAGGGTTTAAGAGCCCAGAGGTTACCCAAGTCTAACCTCCCTGGGGTTTAACAAGGATGCAGAGTGGGGTTCTTTCTTCAGTTTCCCTCTCAAAATTATTTACTCTCACCAAATTACTCATCTGTTGAAATAGAGGGTGCCAAAGGAGACCTCAACCAGTAAAAGAAAGGTGGAATTTTAAGTGTAATTTAGTGCAGATCTTCCCCTTCCCTCTGGCATCATTTAGCAGCTACAGGGCCTGTTTCAGATTCCAGGGGTTGTTATTCCAGCCCCAGCCCAGCTCCTCCCAGGGACCAGGGGGAATTCAGGTAACCTTGTCTGTCACTTGCAGGTGTTAAGGGTTTGCAAAGCCAAACCCACTTTTCTCTCTGCTCTCTGCTGAGTCTCTGAGTCTCTCTGCTGGACTCTCACTGAGTCCAGTGGGTGACTGATTCCCTGGACAGCACTTTGCCCCATATATACCTCCATGCTGAAGGTTGGAAGCGCTTTCCCTGTGTTTCATTACATTTTTTTGAACAAAAGCGCCTTTCAAGTATGTTAAAGACAACTCATATAAAATAGACACATTTCAGGCCTGCCTGCCCTTCAAACCTTTCCATTTGTCTCTGTGCCTGAGATCCAAGGGAGCCTCCCCTTACGCTGGCTCTGACTTTTGGGTGCACAGAGCAGGAACCTGTTGAGTTTGGTACTTTTGGTACTCTCCTGATCCATGAACTGCTGCTCTCTATCTGTAATGGGGCAACTGGAAAATGCAGATAATGATGATTAAACCAATTTTATTTCAGTGGGAATCAGCTTGAGCTCCCTAAGCATGACTGTGGCTACTTCTGTGTCATGCCAGCCTGGCTCCTCCAGGCAGGCCTGCTACCTCCCTGCTTTTCCTGGACACGTGTCCCAGGGGATTCTGGCTCAGCACCCCCAGCACTCCTCCCACTTGTGCTTTGCAATCCAGACCTGTCTAAACAACTTCCAAACAGGAAGGGCACGTTTGCCCCCTGTTAAAAGTGGTATATTTACCCTGCTCAGAGCCACACTGGTATTAATTAACTGCATTTAAGTGTGTTTAGTGATTCCTGAAGAGACAGAACCTGACCCCACGGTGATTTTGGCTATCACAGCATCCCAGCCTGTGGGCAGAAAACCTCACGGGGAAGGCAGAAGAAAGAAATACATCCTGTAAAACATACACATTTCCATACCCACCCCTGAGCTGGAATGGACTCTCCCAGTGATACAGCCATGCCTGAGGCTTTCCAAATTCCTGTAGCACTTTCACCCCACGGAGTTAAGGAAAACTTGCTTGTTCAACCTGCTGTTAGCAGAGCAGGCTCCCTGCTAATTCCAGTCCCATCTTGAGCCCTGGCACCTTCAGGGGGATGTGTGTGCACCATGGCAGAGCTTTGGACCTGGCTACAGCTTGTTCCTGTTGCAACAGAAGCTTCTCCATGAGTGATGTTTAAATTACTTGTAATTTCTTGGATGTGATGTTCTTACCCTATCTGTTCTTCACACTTCCTTTCTCTCTGTTGCCCTACCAAAGGCCTGAGAATAAGGAGAATTTATTTCCAAATTGAACGGTGGAAGGTGGATAATTTTAAATTATTTCTAAGTAAATCTTAACATGCTGGCAACTGAAATATGAAGCAATTGAACTTACAAACTGACAACATTTGGGGATTAGAATAAACAAACAAAAACAGCACAAAGGGGAGGATCCAAGAAGTTCTGGTCACAGCCAGGGCCCAAAACACTCATACTTACCAGCTCAGAGCAGCTGTTTTAACACTTTTCCTGTTGATGGAGTATTTTTCCATCAGTAACATGCAGTTTCTGTCAAAGATTAATTGTAAAGCACCTTCAGAAAGTGTTTGATTCTAACTGATTTAATGTGTTTATTTCTGCCTGTATTATGCACCCGGGACGGTTCTTTTCTTCAGAGAATGAGGAAGAGAAGAGTCCAGTGATAGATATGAATGATACATAGAGAGAGCAACCATGTAAGTGTGTGAGACCTTCAACTTCTCACCCAGCCCAGCACCTCAAAGGGTCCTGCCCCTGGAGTTGATTCTTTTTCTTGCTTGTAGTTTGACAGGCTGGTTTGGGGCTGCGGTGGCAAATCCACCTTCAGGTCTGATGTCAGACCTTTCACCGCCACCTGGGTTCTGTGGTAAAGACAAACCATTCAGCACATGAAGTGCAGTTGGTTGGAACAATTATCTGGTGGTTTTGGGGACCAGGATGGGACTGTGCTGAATATTCAGGTTTGGGAAAGACCTGCTTTGTAATTCAGCTTGGCCCTTCTGTTCTCATCAACAGCCAAAGTGTCATTTGGCCTTTGCAAGATCCTCCTCAGTCTGAGCACACTTCATGTTCAGCCTGGGGTTTTTTCCGTTTGGATTTTACTCCTTCCTGAGAATAGTCCTGAAAAGCCCCTGCCCACCCTCCATTTAAGAAAATAATAACATTTAGGCCCTAAAACCAACCTGTGTGGATAATTGTTCTGGGGCTGGGTGGGTGAGACCCTTGGTTTTGGGGGCCAGCGGGAGCAGTCTTTGTTTTCCTTAGTTTCAAATGTTTGTTTTCCAGAAATTGTGTTAATCAGTAACACCTGAGAGAGCATTAAAACCACCCCTGAAAGCTGGCATCACTCTTGTGTTTATCACTGTAATAACTTGTGTGAGGATTTTGGCAGAGCAGTTTTTCCTTTGTTTCTCTTAGAGAAGAACCCCCAATTTTAGTATGATTTTTCTCTTACCACATGAATCTGTGAGCTGGTTCTGTTGCTTTCCTGACACGTAGAGACCCCTGAGAAGAGGAGAAATTGTTTGTGGGGCCGCTTCAGGTCTGTCCTGAAACTGTGCTACCTTTACCCAGAAAGTGTTTTCCGATGGTGTATGGACTCCACTGCTCTGGCTGCACAGGGGCCTTTACATCCCTCCCACATCACTCCCTGAGTGTTGGTGAGCCCCTTCTGGTGCTAGCCCAGTGCTTTTGGACATTTTATCCAAGGATTCTTGGTTGCACAAGTCATAGTTTCTGGAGCAGAATTTGGGGATTCTTTTGCTTCCAGCTATTAGAGTGGGCTCCAAGTTAGCCCCCACCTGGCTTTTTTTTTTCTCTTTGTCTCCATAAATCTTGCATTTCTGGCTGCGAATGGTTCATCTGGATTTATTCAGGTTTACTCCCAGACTCCTCAGACCTGACTAACACTAGTCTCATCAGCACCAAGTGCTGTTCCTTGCACAAGGAAGCTGCCAGGATAGACAGAGGTTGCAGCTGCTGCTGCAGCATTGGTTGGAGTGGACTTTGCAGGCAGAGTGCAGCTTTCCCAAGGGCCAGCCTGGGCCATCTATCAGCATGTGTGACATCCTGCAGCATGTCCTGGGCAGCAGCTGGCCTTAGGGTACGGTGCTGCACACCTGGAGTGCATTTTCAGGTGAACAGAGAGTGTGCACTCAGGAAAAGTCAGCCGTGGGATTGGTTACTGTCATGGAGAGAAGCAGAGAGGCATTCCATCTCTGTCCTGTAGTTCAGGTAAGGGAGAGTCTGACGGCACTGGCACAGCTCAGTGATTGCTGTGAGGCAGAAGCTGACTCTCAGCTTTGTGAAGTTGAGAGGGGTCACAAATTCACCCCCGGGTGGAGCTCCCTGTGCTCCTGCCCACTCAGGACTGACTCCATGGGTATTGTAGTTGCTGAGCCTGACCCAGAGCAGCGGTTTGCACTCATCCTTGCCCAGAAGTGCTTCAGTCCTTCAGCAGCCCGGACCAGCACAGCTTCCACCCATGAGCAGAGGAGAGGTCACAGCTACTGGGTACTCCTGGTCCTGAAGGAGGTGGGTGCTGAACCAGCAGTAGGGTGACAGAGCAGGGTTGCTTTGGCTTTCCACCCCAGGAGACTTCAAATAAAGTCCCACAGGGCATGAGCCTGGCTGTGCTAGAGTGAGGCAGCAATGCTCTGGGCTCTGCTTCTGCCTTATTCAGCTGCTTGCTCTGGACACAGAGCGGGACCAGTCCTGGACTGGACCAGGCACATCCAGTCCTGCCCAGGGGCTGCTGCTGGGATCTTCACACAGTTCCCAGCTGGAGTCTGATCTTCAGGAGCGCTTCCACTTAGGCAGAGGGTCCTGCTGGCACTGTCACTATCTCACATTCCCTCTGGGGGCTGTGGCTGCTGCAGACCTGTGAGGGATTCAGTGGGGCCCAGGTAGAGGGATGCTAAGGATGTGATGTTCCAGTGTCAGAGGACTCCTTCCTGCCACAGTTCCATCCACTCTCACCTTGTGTTTTGGGTAATGCCAAGACAGGATGTACAGCTGGAGCTTGGAAGCTGCGGGTTTGTGAAAGCTGTGTGGAAGAGAAGGCAGTGAGACTAAGGCTCTCCTAGGCCTCAAAAACCCAGAGCCTCTTCCCTTAGGAACTTCACAGCCTGTTGGGAAAGCTTGACCTGCCAGATTGGTAATTGTCACTGTCTGGACACCTAAGCCTAGTGAGAAGAGATTGTGGAAGGAAGGCTGCTGCTAGGAACTGACCTCTTGGTGCTTTGTGAAGAGGAAACTGAGCCCAGGACTATGGCACATTCTGATTTCCAAAAGTCCTTTTCAAAAGGAACAGCACTATTTGAGACTGGTGGGTCCCAATCAACTGTCTCAAACACTCAGGAGCTCAGGAACATTCCTGCATGCCACTTGATCCAAGACTTCTCCATGTCCTGCTCCATTGGTGCCACTGCAGATCACCAGACTTTGCTTTCTGCTCCTCCTGCCTCTGGATCTGCTGGGTGCTGAGCAGCCTTGCAGGACCCCGAGTTCCTCTTCATACCATGGCCACTGTTGAGACACCTCAGGGCTTAGCCAGTCTCCTTGATCTTCTGGAGGTTTTGCAGAGCACTTTTTCTTACAAAATTTGGTTTTGTTAATGTCCTGGCTTCTGTCCCAGAGCATGCTGGGAGCCCAGCAGGCTCCATGGCTGAGGCATCCATGGATTCATCAGTACCTGTCTCCACCCATGCTCTCAGGAGCTGCTTCACTTACTTAGCTGTGGAGCAGCATCTTTCACCATGTCCTTAGTGGATCTTTTGTGCTATCCTGTTCTTAGCCCAAAATTCAGGAATTCTTAGCTAAGGAAGGGTCCGGGTTGTAGGTACAAAATTTAAATCCACTGGCAACTTCCTAGGTGGAACTGCACCTGCATAGAGGGGAGAAGGCCAGGTTCTCTGGCTGAGGTTTATGTTGGTGTGATCTCCTTCAGCAGCTCTAACTTGTGCTTTTATCTTTTGTTTTCTCTCTTTCTCACCCAGCTAAATCCAGATGGGTCTGTTGATCAGAGCGACTCCTCTCCATCTCCTCCTCTGCCAGCACCTTCCTGCCTTGTCCCAAGCAAGCAGTGTCCAAAGCAGGCATCACTGACCCTCCTCACCTGCAATGATGCACCTGGGCAGAGTAAAAAGAAGAGAGGCTTCTTCTTCAAAGGGAGAAACCTCTTCAAAAAACTTGGGTCCAATAAGAAAAACTAACAAGGGATTTATTCCATCCAGGCTACCCACACAGCCCCAAGAGAGTTCAGGAGAAGCCCTCTGCAATAAGCTGATTATTTTCATAGAGAAGAAGAATTAGAGAAAACTGGAGGGTGTGGGAGCGTAGAGCCCCTGGGGAAAAAGTGTGAGGTGTGAGGACTCAGCTCTGGGATCCAATGTGTCGTGCTCCATGCAGCCTCGGTGCAGTGGTTCCCTGTAAATATTTTAATTTAAGGATTATATTCTGGCTGTAAGTTAGCTAACTGGCTTTTCCCAGCAAAGCCCCGGCCCCTTAGGAGAGATGGTTTGTACTCCACACCCTGGTATTTCTCTGCTCCAAAGGAGGTTGTGTCAACTCCTTCACTTCCTGCAAAGAAAATTTGCACTTTTCTGTTCCCGTGACTCCCCTTCGCTGTTTCTGGGTTGATGAGTGAGTTCTTATTTGTACTGTAACCCAGTAAATGTGCAGCTGTGCCTCAGAGCATCCCACACTGCCTCAGTCAGCTTCCAGCACGAGGATCCCTGCGGAGGAAGGAGCGATGCCCTTGCAGGGGTTGGTTCTTCAGTGTGGGGGTGGGCTACTATCAGCTGCTCTTGTCTGGTTCACCTTGACCATGCACTGGCTGGGGACTCTGCCTTATTATTTATTTATAGATTTATTTATCGATTGATTGATTTATCTACCTATTTATTTATTTATTTGTCCATCTGCCTCTCTCCACGGTTCTGTTCAGTTGTGTCTGTGAGCTGCTCCCAAGCCAAAGTGTTGGGAGAGCAGGGCTGGGGCTGGGCAGCTTGCACTGTTTTTGTAGGAGATGATGTGTTCCTGCAGTTGAGACGCAGCCCTGCCCAAGCATGGAGGATTTTGTATGCCATGGTGTCTGTCCCTCCCCATGTTTCTTTCTCTGCATGTTCCAGTGGGTCCTTGTTCTGAGCAGGGCAGTTCCATGAGCTCTGTGAGTGGTGCCAGCACAACGACCATGAGTGGTGGTGGTATGGTATGTTTTTATTTAATATCGAATTTTATTATAATAAAGTATATTTTCACAAAAATACATTTTCCTTAAAAAAGCCAAAGATTCAGTAATGCTTCTTCGAGGGGATGGGTGGGAAATGATACCAACCACCTGCACTTTGAGGATGTTCTGCATCTTCTGTGTCCCCTTCTCAGAGGGACAGATGTGGCTGTGGATGCTCCAGCTGTGAGGAGAGGGCAGAGGCTGAGGTGGCAGCCCTGGGGATGCAGGACACCAGGGAGGGTTGTGGGCCTGAGGCTACCCTGAGTGCCTGGGCTGGACCCCAGCTCCACTGGTGTGTGAGCATTGGGGCAGGGGTGTGGTCCTGCACCTGGAGCCTCTGGGAATCCAGCCAAGGTGCCAGAAGTCACTCTGGGATTTTGGGGGGATTCTGCAGGATTCCCCTGACAGGAAGGACATGTTTGGGAAGCTGTTGTTCCCTAGAGAGAAATATTCCACGAGGATTTTGATACCACAGTAAGGCACAGTGTCCTGTGGTGGATGGGAGTCAGAGCAAGGACAGACCACAGGCTCTGAAAGGATGAAATGCTGCAGCTCTGCTGTAGTTTCCATGGCTTCTGGAGCAGCCTCAGTGATGAAACTCGTCAGCAACCCACAGCTTTATCCGCAGCCTGACCTCCCATGGAGGAAGTCGTTGTTGTTCTAACTGAATTTACCAACTGGAGTTTCTTAAGCGAGTTGTTGAAGGTCTTTTGAAAGAAACTGTCGTTGCTTTTATCAGTTCCTCAGGGGATGAATTGAAGAACAAAAGCTTTAGGATGAAAAGCAGCCACTGGAACATTCTGGGGTGTGCCCATAGCCAGAGAGGCCCAGTGAAGCCAGTGCCTGTGTGGCTCCCTTGCTCCTAGTGCTTCCATCTTCCCTGCCCAGCTGAGCCCCTGGGACCACAAGGTGTGTGTTCTGTCTCTACCTCCTGTAAATTTTGCTAAGGATAGACCCAGACCCATCATTCAGCAAAGTCTCCCTAGTTCAGCTGGTTCCCCAACGCCAGACAGGCTGTACAGCAAAGCTCAGAGAAGTCTGAGAGAAAGATTTAAGATTAACAGCTTCAAGCTGTTATAGCTAAACATTAAAGGCTACAAGAAAAAAAAAGGGGGGTAAAATAAAGATATAATCCAGATGTTCTGCTTTGCATCCTCTGCTTCTAATCACTATGCCACTGCCCAGGTGTGAATGGCACCTCTCTGCTTGGGGGAGCTGCTGGTGGCATCAATATATTCCTGTTTCCATTCTCCAGATGAGCAGTATGTGGTCTCTGAGTGCAAGGGTTTGGTGCTTGTGTTGGTGCTCACCAGAAGGCTCAGCTAGCCCTGTGGCCTTTCCCATTCACCCTGATCTGGAAGCAGGGTCACAGTCTCCAGGGAAAGTAAACATTCAAGAGACAAAGCATCTCACAACTCCCCACTTCCATGGTTTCTGAAACAGTTGGANTTTTTTTTTTTTTTTTTGAGATTAGGTGGGTGTGGTGTTTCTTGGGGTTTGATGTAGGAGTTTGTGTGTTTAACATCTTTCCAAGTGACAGAGGTGCTCATGGGCACCCTGGGCAGTGTCCTGGTGACACGAAGCTCTGTGTTGAGATCACATACTGGAGAACAGGGATGGGGCATCCCTGAAAAGGACCTGGACAGGCTGGAGAGGTGGAGCTGTGCAAAACGCATGACACTTAACAAGGCCAAGTAAAAGGTCCTGCATGGAGATGGGGCAAGCCCAAGCCTGAGTATAGGCTGGGATGAGGATGGATGGATGAATGCATGGATGGATGCATGCATGCATGGATGGAAAGCTGCCTTGAGGAGAAGGATTTGGAGGTGCTGGTGGATGAGAAGGTCAACACAGAATCATAGAATGGCCAGGGCTGGGAGGGACATTAAGGTCGTCTGATTCCAAATCCCTGCCATGGATATGCCCCAGCCACATAGGTCAGAAACCCCCTGTGCCCTGGGCTGATGCCCCACTATGTGCAGAAGGGGAGGGGGGAATTCTGCCTCTCTGCCTTGCTCAGGTGAGACCTCACCTGCACAGCTGCTTCCAGCCCAGGGCCCAACAGCAGAAGGACGTGGAGCTGCTGGAACAAGTCCAGAGAAGGCTGCGGAACTGCCTCAGGGCTGGAGCCCCTCTGCTCTAGAGCCAGGCTGGGAGAGCTGGGGGTGTTCACCTGGAGAAAAAAAGGCTCCAGGGAGAGCTCAGAGCCCCTTCCAGGACCTAAAGGGGCTCCAGAAGAGCTGGAGAGGGACTTTGGACAGGGGTGTGGAGTGACAGGACACAGGGAGTGGCTTCGCACTGCCAGAGGGCAGGGTTAGATGGGATATTGGGAAAGACTTGTTCTCTGTGAGAAAGAAATGGCTTCCCTGGCACAGGGTGCCTAGAGAAGCTGTGGCTGCCTGAGCCCTGAAAGTGTCCAAGACCAGGTTGGATAGGGCTTGGAGCAGTCTGGGGTAGTAGAAGTCCCTACCAAAGCCAGGGAGTAGAACAAGATAGCCTGTAAGGTCCATCCCAAGCCAAACCATTCTGTGATTCTCTGAATTAAGCTCCTCATTGTGAAACCCATTTACTAGCACACACTAACTGTCCATTTGAAAAATCCTCATCCTCTTCCTCTATCTGGTGCTGACACAGCAGGGGAGGGACTCAGAGCATAGCTGTGCAAACCCACCAGCTCTGCCCCTTTGCACAAGAGCTGTGCTGTGGTCTCTGTTGTGCAAATTGCTGGCTCTGGAGCTGCTGCTGGATCTGGTTCTGGTTCTGGTGCTGGTGCTGGTGCTGGAGCTAGAGTTTGGGTTGGTGCTGAAGTTGGGACCTCAGGCAGATGCTCTGCTTCTGTCTCACACACTGAAAGGCATGGGCTGGAGAATTCCTGAGTCTCTTGGGTCAGGGTCACCTTGAAGGCCAGGGGATTTTGCTTATGGTCTCATTCAAGGGAGCATTATCCCCAGAGATGCAGGCTCCACCTCTGCTCTGGGCCCTGTCCCAGCACTTTACCACTATCCTGGGTGTTTTTGTAGATCTGTTGAGAATTTTCTTGGCAGTACCACATGCCATTGCCTCTTGTCCCATCCCTGCGTACTCTGAACAGCTCTGTCTGCTCTGCAGCCCTTCCATGAGACAGTCAAAGTCAAGAGTAAGGCCTCCAGGCTGACCAAACCCAGCTTTCTCCTGGGCTCGAGGTGGATTCCCTCCAGGTTGTCAAAACCAGTCTGCAAACAGGACCAGCCTCACCTGGGCCTCACTGCAAGATTTGTTATTTGCTTTGCTGATTTTCTTTAAAACATTAAAGGACCATCAGTTCATGGCTCCACTTGCAAGGAGGCAGCTTTAGGGATGGGGATGGTGGATCCCAGCTTTGGGGATGGACACACCTGCAGAGTCACTGCCAGAGGCACTGCACCACCTGTACCATTCTACAGCCACTGTGGGTCCTGGGGTGTCCATGCAGGACAAAGTCATGGTGACGACCTTCATCCAACTGGCCCTGGGGAGCCCTGGCAGGAACATGGTTGCTCCAACTCTGTGCTGCTGATGGAAGGAGTTTTGATCCATGAAGGCAAACACAATTGCAATATGCAGTGAGGAGGGGCTGAGGAGCAGCTTTTCTGCTTCCCCATACACTTCCATGCTCAAACACATCCCTCACTGATCCAGCAGTATCCCTCTGCCCTGTCAGCATTGCAAGCATTTGTCCATCAGATGCTTTTGCTCTGGGACAGGGAGAGGGGCTTTGGCCTGCGGCAGAGGAGATGCTTTGCCAGCTGAGCTCCTGGTGCAGCTTTGGGCATGGGGCCAGACCTGCCTGGGCTGCCCCATGCTCGAGACCCAGCAGCTGGAGGGTGATGCCTGTTCAAACCATCATCACAGTGCCTTCTTCTGCACAGGAAGAAGGAGCAGCCCTCATGGACCCCCAGGGGATGTGGGGGTCAGGCGGTGGGATGAGGAGTGTTGAGCACTGCAGGTGTCTCCGGGGGTAGATGTGAAGGTGTTGCTTCGACCTTTAAAAGCGGCAGAGGATGAAGAGCACCATGGGGAAAGGAACCTTGTCCCTGGAAGACATCCCTAGAAGGGCTCAAGGCTCTCAAATCTCTACAAAGTGGTCACATCTCCATCTTCAAAAATCCGGGGAAGCTCCGGTGAAGTATCAGGCTGTGTATCCAGCTGCGAGCAAAGGAGCCTCCCCGGAAGCCGCTGGGGTAAGGTGAGCGCTGTACTGGCCGGGCCCCCGGCGCAGCCCCTGCTGATAACGCTGGGCAGATAAAAGGGGGCGCGGAGGGGCTGCGGGCAGGGAGGAGGCGGCGGATTGCAGGTGAGAGCTTTGCTCGGGCACAGCCGCTTTGCACTTGCGGGGAGTTTGTTTCTCTGCCGGGGCGGGACTGGAGAGCTGGGGCTGAGCTCTGTAGTTCCCGCTACTTCCACCCTCGCCGGGCACCGGGCGCGGCTGGAGCGCAGCAGGGAAGTGCCTGGAGCGCGGTGCTCCTGTCGCCAGGGGCTCCTCCACAGGACGGGGCTTAGCCGGGCATTTTAGGGTGCCTTTGGGGCAACTTCGCGGTGGGTGCTCAGCCCACAGCTCTGGCTCATTCTAGGAGCTGATTGCTTGGAGCAGCCTTGGAAGGTGAGTGGGTCAGCTTTGGGAAAACATCCCAAATATCTATTAAATGGTTGTTAAATACTTCCTGCAGCCCACCTTAAAGGAACAGCTAGGTAATAACTGGATAAGTTCCCATTAAAACACAAATATAAATGCCATATTTAATAATTATGGGGATAGAGTTGTTATAAATGAATAGTCCAATATAGCCAAATTGATAATTAATAAAAATAATAGGATTTATTTCGCGACCGTGTGACAATCACGGGTAGCCCCGAGAAACAGAGCCGGCTCTGGGTGACACCCAGCTTGCCCTCTATCGCGACAAGCTGCCCTCGATGTCACACTTTGCTTCCCCCATGTCCCCGGTTTTATACGGTTTTTACAGCCCCGGGCAGAAATGCCTCAGTTCTGTTCACATTCAGCTGGCTCTTCTCTTGGTCCCGGCGGGACGAAAAGGGTTTCCTGGCTGTTGATGTTTTTTCTTTCATGAGTCCGTGGCTGATAATGGTGCTCGTTAGAGTCCGTTCCTGGCTTTCCGGAATCTGATAGTCGGTCGAGATGGGATGATATGCCACTGATCGGTGTTCTCCGTCGATGATTAATTTTATGGGAAAAGACATACATAATCCATCTCTGGCTTGTATCAGTTGTGGCCCTTTGTCTAACTCCGGAGACAGTTCCTGAGGTGCCATCGAGAGATGGCATCTGATCACCTGTCTCGTTTTAGTGGGTCGTTGGCTCATCGGGACCAGGAGCTTTTCTTTTGATAATTCCCTTTTCCTCATCCTCACCCCTCTCCGATGGTCAGGATCCTGGCAGACAGCCCCAGCCAGCGCTTTTAGGATTTTTGGTTTCTGTGAGCTTATCCTTAATATCAGCATTTTAATATTTTATTTTCACACAAAACCGAATTTGCTTTAATTACCCATAACAGTTATACCCAGCTCATGGTTATCTTCACTCTGGCTCTGTTGAGGAACACAAACAGTTCACACATAGTGATTTTTGTAGCAAGACTAAATATTGAAGTATTATTTCCTCCAAACTTTTGGTGTAATCTGAATATCCTCAATCCCAGGCTAATCAGGAGTAAAGAAAATACAGTCCTTATATGTTTTTATGTGACATTATTACTTGCAAGGAGGACTCTTGGAATTTAAAGGCAGAGAAACAGAGGTGTAGAGGACCCGCTGTGCTATCCTGGCTCTTCCCTCTTCTCCACCAGCTCTCCCTTGCACACTCTGTGTGCTGTCCTGGCAGCAGATTCTGGTCCCTTTGTGTTGCCCCCAAAGTCCCAAGCAGCACATTCCCACCAGTGCTGGCAGTCCCTGGGACAGGAGGCTGCTCCTTTCCCACATGGCACCGACAGGAGCTCCAAGGCAGTGCATTCCCTCCTGGAAATGTTGCATGGGCAGGGGATGCTCCATGAGCTCCCTTTGCACATGCCATCCTCCACCTTGGCACAGACCTTCCTGATGCATCCATATGTTCTTGGTCATCTTCACTTATATTTTTTTTGCAGGGATGAAGGCAGAAATCTTCCTGGGGTCAGTGGTGATCCTCAGCCTGTTCCAGACATCTGTATCCTCTTCCTACGGTATTGTCCTTCCCTCAGGCTTTGCAGATCAGGGGATTTTCTGAGTGGGAAAGATCAAGCTATGTCTGGAAGAGCCTGTCATTCAGCAGCACAGCCCTGAAAAAGTGCCAGGAGGGGCACAGTTTGTACCTCCTGTGGCACCAATCTTGGCTCTTTCAGGTTACTAGTTCACATCCTACCTGATTCCTTAAAGTCATGTAAAAGGAGATCAGTTCCCAGCACTGGTCCGTGCCCATGGAACCAGGGTCTCCCTCCCTGTGTCAGCACCTGAGAGAGCTACTGGGATCTGTGGAGTGTAGGGATGGGGCAGTCACTCCCCCTCTTCCAGCCCTGAATCACTGCTCCAAAACATATAGAGACCTCCATCTGTTAATTTACAATGTCAAATCCTTATGAAAAGCACATGCCTGGCTTTTCATTTGTCTCAAATGGTGGTCCAGGCAATAATTTTTCTCATCAGGATTGTCCACGAGCTGAGCTCTGAGCTGAGCTAGGAAGGTATTTAAAAGAAACTAGGGAGATTTGGGAGATGTTTATCCCTTTGTGCTATTTTCTGAAGTTTACCTCTTTCCCAGAAACTGTAGGAAAGTGCTGTCACTCAGAGAAGCCCTCAGGGCCTGTCCCCTCCCCTTCTGTGACCCATAGCCAGCGGATGATAGAGATGAAATTCTTTTTGGGAGCTCTGGCCCCAGGGCAGGAAGGGGAGCAGTGAAAATGGCAGGAGGTTGCAGGAGGGACTGGGGAAAGCCATGGGGAAAATGGGCTGCTTATAGAATCAGAGAATCCCAGAATGGTTTGGGTTGTAAGGGAGCTTAGAGTTATCCCATTCCATCCCCTGCCATGGGTAGGGTCACTTTTCACTATCTCAGGTTGCTCCAAGCCCTGTCCAGCCTGGGACAGCAACAGCTTCTCTGGGCAACCTGTTCAAATGCTCTGCTGTGAAAGGGCAGCATGGATGGTGCCTGCACCTCTCGCTGTTTGGGGCTGTTTGAAGCCTCCACTGATGGAAGGATTCTCTTCATGCCCAGGAGAGACTCTCAGACTCCCCTGAGGAATATATTTATATGCAGATCTCTGGAGAGTGAGCAGCAATTGCCTCCAGCACTGCTGTGTCCAACTCCCGGGTGGTGGAGGCGCAGGGATGCTCCCTGCCAGCACCCTCACCTCTGCTCCTCCCTTTCCCTGCCCAGGTGTGCAGCTGGAGCTGTCAGACACGTCCCTGCTGAGCAGTGTGGCCGAGGCCCGGCAGCTGGTGGATGCTGCCTACAAGCGCACACGGGACCGGTGAGAGCCGGGCTGGGTGTGGTGTGTCCGTGTCCCCTGTTCCTGTCCCATGTCCTCTCCTGCACTTCAGCTTCCCCCGTCTCTCCTCCTCCCCGCAGCAGAGGGACAGCGGGGTGAGGAGCTCTGGGAGCACAGTGAGCTGTCGTCCAGCTTTTGTCCGCTAACCCTGATTTTACACCAGTCTGTTGGGTCACCAAGAGCTGTGACCTCCTCTCTGCTGCTCCTCCCAGCTCGATTTTCAGAGAATCACAGAATCTTGGAATGGTTTGGGTTGGAAGGGATCTTAAAGCCCATCTCGTTCCAGCCCCTGCCATGGGCGGGGACACCTTCCACTGTCCCAGGGTGCTCCAAGCCCTGTCCAGCCTGGCCTTGGACACTTCCAGGGCTGGGTCAGCCACAACTACTCTTGGCACCCCATGCTAGGGCCTTCTACCTTCACAGCTGCACTTGATGCTATTGCTGGGCTTTGTTGCATCCCTCAGGGTGCCCTGAGCAGGAGCCATGAGTTGAGACTGGCACAGGCTCCTGCTTATTTCCAGTGGGTCCCTCCCATGGATGCAGCAAACAGCTGGACACTGCAGTGAGGACATTTTGTGGGACTCCCAGCCATGCTTTGGGCATGTCCAGCTTCCTACCAGCCCATACCTGTCCTCTGCCAGTAGCCACACTCTGAATCCCCTCCCTGGTCCCCTTGGGGACTCCTCCAGCTGAGAGGAGGAACAGCTTTAGGACAGGGTGGCCTGGAGACATTTGAGGCCTCCAGACAGTGACAGATACTGATGATCTGGATAACAGCTGAGCGAGGTTTGGTGCCTCATGGATGTGATTTGCCTTCTGGCAGGTGGAGCTGGGCAGTTTCAGAGACTACCTTCCTTCAAGTCTCTCTGCTGCTCTGTGGAGGGTCCTGGGAGCAGCCCTGGCCTCTCCCAGTGACTCTCTCCAGCAGTTCAGACTTAGGACATGCCGTGCCTGATGCTCAGGTGTGCGACTGCAGCATCCCTGCCCCTGCTCCATTTCAGATTTTGCTGTTTTGTCCCTTGCAGCATAAAGAAGAACCTGCAGAACAATGCCTTGACCCCAGCAGAGCTCCTGAGATATTTCAAGCAGCCAGTGGAGGGGACACGAGTGGCCGTCCGGGCAGCGGATTATCTGCAGACCACCCTGAGCCTGCTCAAAGAGAGGCTGCAATGGGCTGTGAGGGGGGACTTCAACATCACAGGTAGGATCCCCATGTGCTGGGAGGAAGGCAGAGGAGGAAGACACAGGGCTTGGTCACTGGGGCTTGGGAGGAGGGAAGGAAAGGGGGTTGTGTTGGGCTATGACAAATCTTTCCCATGTGCCTGCGCTGAAGCAAAGCTGTGTTATTTTTCTGTGCTATTTTTCCACCTTAAAGATTATTTGGGAGTTTTTCAGTTAGTGAAAGTGTTTTGTGCACTTCCCTGGTTCCTTCTGCTGTATCGAGGTTCATGTTCCAATGGGTCAAAGCTTGCAAGGCTTTGGTAGATATTCCACTGCTTCAGTAGGGAATGAGCAAATCCAGAGATGACTCCCAGCAGCTTGGCCCCAAGAAAGGCAGTTCTTTAGCCAGACCTCAGACAGCACTGAAGTCACATCACAGGTACAACACTGTCCAAATAGAGAATGGGGAGACGTGAGGACATTTCAGTGTGTGTCTGGAGGAGCAGCATCCTCTCTGAGATGGAGTCAGGCCAGGCCAGGCTGCTGAGAGAAGGAGGCAAATCAGGGCCACTGAGAGGAACAGCTCAAGGACACACAGGGAGGACACCTGCCATATAAATATGAACTAGTAGGGATCATGGAATGGTTTGGGTGAGAAGGGACCTTAAAGCCCATCCAGTGCCACCCCTGCCACGGGCAGGGACACCTTCCACTGTCCCAGGATGCTCCAAGCCTCATCTAGCCTGGCCTCAAACACTTTACCAACGTTAGAGTAAAGCACTGTCAGCATAAGACACGTCCTGGGGTGCTCTGGCTTTGCTCTGGGACAGGATGAGCTGGAAGGTGATGGCAGAACTGGCTGTGCAGAGCTCCAGCCTCTCCATCAAGGACTGATGCTCCAGCACCTGATGCTACAGAGCCCTGCGAGGGCCACCTGGCTGCCACCTCTCACCCACCTGCCCAGTGGCTTTTTAAGCCATGCTGTGACCCAGACTGTTGGTGGCAGCAGTGACCAAGAAACCTCAGAGGGACAGGACATGGAGTGAGCAGCAAGAGCCAAGGAGCATCTTTCCTATGGAGACAGACCGGGAGAGCTGGGGGTCAGCCTGGAGGAGAGAAAGCTCTGGGAAGACATTAGACCCCCTTCCAGTTCCTGAAAGGGCTTATAAAAAAGAGGGAGAGACTTTTGACATGTGTAGGTAGTGAGAGGAAAAGAGGGAATGGTTTTAAACTAAAAGAGGACAGATTTGGATTATGTTAGGAAGAAATTGCTGGCTGGGAGTGTGCTGAGGCCTTGGCACAGGTTGTCCAGAGAAACTGTGGCTGCCCTTTGTAAGTGTCCAAGGCCAGGCTGGAGCAACTTGGGAAGATGTCCCTGCCCTTGGCAGGGGGGTTGGAACAAGATGGTCTTTAAGGTCTCTCCAACCCTGTCTCAATTTTAAAAGACAGTGTCTGCTAAGGAAGGCAGGAGCCTCCCTTAAAATGGAAAATGTAAATCTCCTCCCTCGGAATTATTATCATTTTGAAATTAGGGGCAGGCAACAATATGAATAGGAGTAACCGTTCTTTACTAAGAAAACTAAAAAATACAAATGCAATAGTAAAAAAAATATACTGACAGAGTCAGAATACAACCTGACACCCCATGGGTCAGGGTGTTGGTGGCAGTCCAATTAAATGGTGGCTGCTCCTCCTGGAGTGACAGATGTGGTTCTCCTGACACAGTGATCCTGTAAGAAGGGTGTAGTTTCCATCTGAAGGTCCAGTGGTGGTATAGATGGGCCTGGTCTTCCTCTGTGAAACCAGTGGAGAAGAAAGCTGCTCCTCTGGGAATCCAGTGGGAAAAGGCTGCTCTGGTGTTAGAAATTCAGATTATATCCAGGTAGGAATGCTTGGCTCCTCCTTCTGGGTGGAGCATCTCACAATGGGATGATGTAATTTTATCAGTTACACAGTGAGGCTCAATGGCCCATTAAACAGAAGATATTTTCTGGAGGGAGGATTGGTTGTTGAAGAGATAAAGAAAACTGCCCAATTAACAGCAGATAACTGCCCCACCTCTAGCAGATGGGAATAGAATATACACACCCCCACCCACATCTTGTAACCTAAGACAAACCCAAACCATTCCATGATTCTGTGATTCTGTAACACTTTTCTTATTAAACTCTGCCACTTAGCTCCTCTACAAAGGGAAATGTGCACAGCAAAACACAATGCCCCTGGTAATCCCAGCCACAGGATGGTTCTTTTCCAGGCAGCTCCAAACAGGGGCAACGGACACTGGGAGCTGCTTCCAGGGGGAAAAACTTGTAACAGCTCCTAGGATGACTGTGACTGCATTTTTATGGGAGATAAAAAGGGAGAGGAAGTGCCAATACTAGAAAACCATTCTGCTGCTGCATGAGTCTAACGTGATTATAAATAAGATCTGACCACAGCTTTGCTGGGTTTGATGCTTTCCAAACCAGCAAAAGCATCTGCTGCACAAAGAGCATCCTTGGCACATCTTCAAGGAGGAAGATTTAAATGGCAGCACATTATGCTTGTGCAGATGATGCTAGGTACAGGTACAAGGGTACAGGAAAACCTTTTCCTGAGCAACCCAGCAGGGCCAGTGTGCTCCTGCATGGTTTTTCTCCTTTGTTCCCTGCCAGACTTGCTGACTCCAGCTCAGGTGGGAGTGATTTTCAAGGCCACTGGCTGTGACCAGCAGGATAAGAAAATAAATTGTACATCTTCTGGCTACAGAACCATTACTGGCGAGTGCAACAACAGGTGAGGGGTGATGGATGGATGGATGGATGGATAGGACGGGACAGGACAGGACAGGAAGAGAGGAAATGGCCTCAAGTTGCATCAGAGGAGGCTCGGGTTGGACATCAAGAAGAATTTCTTCCTGGAAAGGGTGATCAGGCATTGGAACTGCCCAGGGAGCTGGTGGAGTCACCATTCCTGGAGGTGTCCAAGGAGGGACTGGATGTGGCACTCAGTGATCTAGGCTGGTGGTTAACCTAAATTATTCTGTGGATGGATGCATCCTCCATAAGTAGAACTAGACCCACTTCCCCAGGGATGATCCACACAGGCATCTTGTTTTAGGGTTTCACACTCTGCAGTATTTCCTAGTAATGTGTGGAGCTGTTAATTCCAGTCCTGTATGGAAGGTTCCTGGTGTTGTACCTGAACCAGCTCTTTGCCAGAACAGGAGGAGTTCCATGTTGGGGACAGACTCTTTGTCTGGCCCTGCCCCTTGGCAGAGTCTCTAAGGGTTTCCTAACCTAAATCCATACTGGGCATGATCTAGCCATCCCCTTGTCCCACACTGTGTGTGGGAGAAAATCTGGGCATATGGGCTGGGAGAGCACCTCCTGCACCTCCCATGGCTGGAATGGGGAATGTGGGAGAAATGGGAAGTTGCTGAGCATGGGGTATTTTATAGGGACAGTTCAGAAACATTCTGTAAAAAAGAGCTGGGAAACTCCTGGGAGCAGCTGAGGCAGAGGAAGGAGCTCAGCCAGCTTTTCCTGCCCCAGGGTGCTTTAGCCTTCAGGGGGTTGTAGAAGAGCTAAGGAGATACCTTCCTGCCTCCTTCCACTTCAGGGAGGGATATGGGCTCTGGGATGAGGACAGGTCCATTAAACCTGATCCAGACCTGAGGCCCTGGGGAAGATGAGCTCAGCTGTGCTCTGTTTTTACACTGCCTAGGGCAATGCTACACCCCCTGTGGGTGAGAGGCCACCACAGAACACACTTTGGACATGCACTCCAAAGAAAGTATGATAGTACTCTAGTTAAGGTTTTAATGGTCTAACCAAACTACAATCATAGAGTCACAGAATGGTTTGTGTTGGAAGCAATTTTGAAAAAGTTTAAAGGTCATCTAGTCCAACCCCGTGCAATGGGCAGGGACATCTTCAGTAATGATCTTCAAAAAGTCACCCAGCACAGTAACCTCACAGTCCAAATCCCCCAATTTATGTTTGAGACCATAGATCATTCCATTCCAAGGCTCTTTCCCTTTTCCATGGTGTTCAGCTTCCAACTTTGTTTTCCAGCCACAATATGAGGTTGAAGGCCTTTCTTCAGGCTGGATGACATCAGGGGCACCTGAGTTCTTGCCTGGAAGAAGCTGAGGGTTAGGGAAGATTATTAAAGATGTTTTCCAACCTAAACAACTCTATGATTGTTATTGTTATTAATCCTGAGGTTTCCTGATAACACCAAACCTATGAGCTGCAGCAGTTCCCCAGCCATGGTGTATTCCCATTCCAAGGTCCATGTTTCTCCTATCCACAAGTTCTTGGCTCTAACTATTTGCTGTTTTTCCATTGCTTCTGACAGGAGGAACCCATCCCTAGGAGCCTCCAACAGAGCCCTGGCCAGGTGGCTGCCAGCAGAATATGAGGATGGCGTGTCCGTGCCCCGTGGGTGGACGGAAGGAAGGCGTTTCTCTGGATTTCCCCTTCCACTGGTAAAGTTTGTAGCAGACTCAGAATACAGTGTCAGACCTAGGGATTGTCAGTTCTAGGACAGACCACAGGCATCAAAGGCCTCATCCATCAGCTGGAATTGTGGATCAGTTTGGAGGAGTTTAAATTCACCAGCTGCAGGGTGATGGTCTGAGAATGTCTAGAGGGATCTATTAGGAATGCTTTCTAAGTCCCATGCCTTCAGGAAAAGCAAAGGAAAATTAGTCTGATTGGTGCAGAATCACAGGAGGAATACAGAATTACACAATATGCTCTTTTAAATTGAGTGCATTTAAGCCAAATTATTTTACTTACCTTTTTTGATTAGGTCTGTGGCAGTTGTTTCCTGAAAAAACAATTATGCCAAAGGATAAAGTGAGACAGGGAATCCCCAGAACAAAAAAATGTATGACCAGAAATGCTATGTGGAGGTCCCTGGGTGGGTGAAGTGCAGGGGTTGTGGCTCTTGTGGCACCTGGATGTGATCAGGGACACTATGAGGTGACTTCTGGTCACTTGAGCTTGGTGCAACAACAGATCTGATGAGGAACTGGGGTTGTGCTCATGGATTTGTTGTACTTCCTAACCTTCCTCCACAGCACAGTGTCCACTTTTTCTGTAGTAATACATGGAGGTGAGGGAACTGTGATGGCTGGGAAAGGGATGAGAAGGGAGGAGGACTTCAAGATAACTTTCAGAAGTTCCCTTTCTACACTTCTATTCAAAAAAAGGTCTTTAAAATTTTGTTTTTTCTCCCTTTCCCAGGCTTGCTTAGCTATTTCCCAAAGTCCATCAAGGGACTGTCTTGGCCTGGAGGCTCAGAACCCTGCCTAGAGCCAGACCAGCGCAGTGCTCAGCGAAGGGCACTTGGTGGTGGTGACACGTTCCTGCACAGACAGATTTGGGGTTTTTTATCTGCAAAGCACAAGAAGTGCCCTGGGAACTTTTGCTGGTGACCCCACAACTGGGTGCACCCATTCACACACATCATTTCCCACCAACATGTTCTGCCTCCTTCCCTGCAGGTCCGACAAGTGTCCAATGAGATTGTTCGCTTCCCCTTGGAGCAGCTGCAGATGGACCAGCAGAGATCCCTCATGTTCATGCAGTGGGGCCAGTTTATTGACCATGACCTGGATTTCAGCCCAGAAACTCCAGCCAGGGTCCCCTTTGGTGGCGAGACAGACTGTGACACCAGCTGTGCCAAGGAGCCTCCCTGCTTTCCCATCCAGGTACAGGCAGCCTCCTTCTTCCAGGGAGGGAAGGGAGAGGGCATCTGCTTTCTGACCAGGAGATGCTAATGGCTCTCCTGGTCCTTGGCCATGGAGGAATATCCTCCCAGAATGGGCCAAGGAGGTCAGAGGACTCTGTGTGGTGGTGGTGGTGGTGCTGTGTTCCAGGGGCAGTCCCTGGGTTCAGGCACAGGCACAGACTTAGCCAGGTTTCCAGGCATTTGGCCATCTCCCTCAGCAATGTGGTTTTAATTTGGACCTGTAGTGCAAAAGGAGCATGGGTGGTGCCTGGAAAACAGGAAATGTCACAGACAGGCACTAGGGAGTGTCAACACCCCAGAAAATCCACAGGACTTAAGTGCCCTTTCCATGGGACAAGGGAGTGCTGAGATCTCCCAGCAGTGCCTGCAGCATTGTCAGGAGTCACATCATGGTCCCTGCTCCAGTAAATCACAGAGTTACAGAATCATTGGGGTTGGAAAAGCCCTCCAGGATCATCCAGTCCAAGCTGTGCCAAATGCCCACCTTGTCACCAGCCCAGACCACTGAGTGCCACATCCAGGACTTCCTTGGACTCCTCCAGGGATGGGGACTCCAAACCTCTCTGGGCAGCCCCTTCCAATGCCTGACCACCCTTTCCATGGGGAAATTCCTCCTGATGTCCACCCTGAGCCTCCCCTGGCCCAGCCTGAGGCCGTTCCCTCTCCTCCTGTCCCTGTCCCTGGGAGCAGAGCCCGACCCCCCCCGGCTGTCCCCTCCTGGCAGGAGTTGTGCAGAGCCACAAGGGCCCCCTGAGCCTCCTTTTTCCAAATGCCCATGTCCCTCCTGCAGCCCTGCTCGCCTACCTTTGAAGTTCTGCTGCAGCTCTGGCTCCCACATGTCCTCCTAATTCCTCTCAAGGAAAACTATGATGGGATGGAACATCACTGAGTATTTCCCTGACATGCATTTGAGAGTGCTGGAAGGGTTACAGGTTCTGGATGACAACTGTCTATGGTGTAGATATGGAGGTAAGAAAACTGAGCCTTAAAGATGCAATCCAATATATTTCTTTTCAGGGGAAATACTTTAGGAATCCATAGGACTTTAGGGGAATCTAGGTGTCTCCAGGCTGTTTGGGATTTGGGCTTCTAAAGCAGCATCTCTGCTGTCAATCTGACCCTTCATCTCAAGATCTGTGCTGGAGGTTTATGCCCTGTGAGAGGGCTCCTGCCTGGCTCCATCTCCTGCACCACTGATGAATTTTCCTTTTCTCTTTCTGCAGATCCCACCCAACGACCCCCGAGTCACCAACAGGAAGGATTGTCTCCCTTTCTTCCGCTCAGCTGCCACCTGCACGCGGGGCAGGGTGGTCCGGGAGCAGATCAACGCGCTGACCTCGTTCCTGGATGGCAGTGTCGTGTACGGCAGCGAGGTGGCAGTGGCCGAGCAGCTGCGGGACCGGAGCAGCCAGAGCGGCCTCCTGGCTGTGAACCGCAACTTCACGGACAGGGGCAGGGTGTACATGCCTTTCAGTCCCGTGTGGAAGGACCCCTGCCTCAAGGCCAGCGGGGCAGCTCAAATCCCTTGTTTTCTTGCAGGTGAGTTGGGTGCTCGCACCCCAAACCTGGAATCTGGAGCAGACAATTCCACCGGCTCCAATTCACTTCTTTAGTTGTTTGTTTTTCTTATTTAAGTAGAAAATGGAATGGTGTAAATCATGAAAGACTGAGACAAGCTGTCCTAGGTAGGAGGAAGGTCTTCACCATCTCCAAGCCTTCTTTGCGAGGATAAACCTGGAGTGAAGGTGTCCCATCCATGTCCAGCAGCTCTGGTGTAGGGCCCAGAGTGACCTAGAACCAGTGCCATGGTGGAGTCAAGCAGGCACAGCAATGGCAGCGTGGCCTGGAGGCAGTGGCTGGTCTGTACTTGTCCTTCCATTGCTGTCTCTATCCCAGCAATATAGGAATAGATGTGTAACTACTGTGCTAGATCACAGCAAGAAACATTTGCATGTCCCTGCTGCACTGTGAGAGGAGCTTGGATCCCAGCTGGAATGAGAATGAAGCCAAGTTGGCTTTTTAAGGTGTGTTCCCACCACTGTGAAGATTGAGGGAGTGCTGGGAGCACTCCAGCCAGGCCAGTCCATCAGGACACCCACCTGCTACATCCATCCTTTGTCATGGTTTTATCCCCTTGACCCCTTCTTCAACCCAAAATAACTCATTTGGTCCTGGGCATGGGCTCCCAAAGCCAGACAGGCTCCCAAAGCCAAGCCTTCCCTTCAGCCAAATCCTGTTACAGCCACCACCCTGTCCCCCACTGCTGCCCTTTCCCATG
>VWZP01005323.1:107992-210831 GCA_013396995.1 Dicaeum eximium | reverse complement strand
GGGGCCTTGTGGTGAAGGTCCCAAGTCCAGCTGGTGCAGGTGGTTTGGTGGGACAGGGAATATCTACAGAGAATAAACCCACCAGTGCAGAAGCCATGCTGGGCTGTGAGCTGAGGGGTTTGGGGGAAATGAGGAGGTTGTTTCACCTACACTTCTGCAGGGTTTTCCCACACACCTCCTGCCTCTGCAGGGCCCTTGGACTGTGTTCAGAGCAGCTGTGTCAGGTTGAACAGCTCCAGGGACAAAGTCAGGCTTTCATTTCATAGGAAGGTGTTTGAGGTACGTTGCCAAGATGGTGTTTTATTGCAAATTATCAATGTAAGCTGCATCAGAGACCACCCAGAATCTTCCCTGAGAACATGGCTGTGCTTTGAAACTCCTGTGAGATTCTGTTGCCATCTTGTCCCTGCAGTGGGTACAAGCTGCCTTGGCTCCTCTGCTGCGCTGTTGGTGAGTCCTTTTCCTGTTATCCTAGGAGAGTGTTTTACTTCAATATGTTTGCAGTCTGATTGTATCTGCTCTCCAGCTGGTAAACTGGGGTGCAGGCAAGCTATCCTTCCAAGACCACGTAGGAAACTCACAAAAAATCAGGGACTTAATCCAGACTCCAGATAAGCACTTAAAATATTTTGGTGTTTTTTTCTTTTTTGCTGCTGATTACTGCAGCTCATTTATCTTTCCTGACAAACTCAGCCATCCCCATTGAAAATCTGGATTTGGCTGGAGACTACTCCAGCAAAACATTTGGGATTTTGCCCTGACAGGATCTGTAAGGCTGGCTGAAATAGCACAGCTTATGCGTGCTCTAAGAATTAAAAACTCTGCTTTAAGTGCATTGACCTGTCTTTCTCTCCTGAAAAACTTTTTTTCTCCTGAAAAAAAAGATGGATCACTTTTAGTTCTGGCCTAATGACACTCCACTTGGCTATACATCATTACTGCTAATATTAGAGGCTCCTGTCTTAAATCAGCAAGAGCTGGACATCCGTTTCAGCAGCGTGCAGTGCTCACCTGTGTTAGCAGCCTCAGAAATAGCTGTGCTTCCAGATGCCTGACTTGTGCAGTCTCACAGGGAGGGCAATATATTCCTTAAATGGGTTAGCAGAGCTTAAAAAAACAAACTGTAAAAGAATTGTTTACACCCCTTTTTATAGCTGGGTCAGTTCACAACCTGGTTCCACAAATGGTTCTGTTGGCACAAGCAGGAGGGGAAGGAGGGCGAGCTCTGATTGTGTCAGGGCTGCTGCCAAACACAACATGTTGTGCAGCCACAGCCTGGGTCCCTCCTGTGTGGGGAGCAGGTCCCCTCCACCCCCTGAGCCCCAAACACCATCCACAAACAGCAACAGGGACTCTGACACTTCCTCTCCCAAAGCCAGCGAGGGCCTGTCATAATAAGGATTTGATAAACACCCCAAAGCACTTACTCTGCTTTTCCAGGGAGCTGCAGGCCAGGGAACAGCCAGAGAGACATTAAAGAGAAGAAGCAGAATAGAGTGTAATTAACTTTAAACCCCTGTGAAACTCCTGCTGCTGTGTGTGGCAGGCTCACTTTGGAGCACAGCTGGGTTTGGTGCAAGTTCTAATCTTGGTATCAAGTCAAGGCTTGTCCAGAGAAAGTGTGCGTGTCTTTATTAGCATGCAAATCACATATCCTCCCTACTGCACCGTCTCTGCATCCCTCCCTCTGGAGCTGCTTAGCAGGAGCAGGCAAGAACTAATTAAACTCCTTTATTCATTCCTCATCCTTGAAGTGCAGAGCCCAGGGCAGGAATGCCAAGGGGCACACACCCATTCCCTCTCTGCTTCCACAACCAGCGTGCCAGGCCTGACCTTCACCTCATTAGGCAAGGAATAAATCCCCTGCCATGAGGATGAGGATGTCAGGCACCATATGCATAAATCACATAACGAGTTTCCAAATGGCTTTCATCTTGGGAGTCCTTACGAGTTCAGAGCTATGGATCAATCCAGAGTGGATACCTTTCAGCAGTAATTCCACATCTGAAGTTCTTTAATGATGTGGCTCCTTTAAATAAGATCCTAAAAGCCCAAGCCAGATGAAATGGTAGCACACAATCACGTTAATTACTTTAATTACTATAAAATTATCAGACAGTGTATTTGTAATTTTAATCTCCTAATCCGCAAAGTACCTTTTCCCCTTTAGTGCTCCTAAAGAAAGAAAAATACCTTTTGGTTTCCTTGCCAGCTTTTCAAGGATCTTTGAAAACTGAGAAGAAACCTCCCACAAATAGCCTGGCTGTGATTATGAGGTTTCTTTTTTCATTATTTAAAATATCCTCCTTTACATGAATGCATTTAAAAGCAGTAATAGGATTTATCCCAGCAACCAGGCATTTGAGTTTGAGATTTCTTAGGTTACCTAGACTGTACAAAGGCAATGCACAACAACATAAACCTTCCCTAAAGTGCTGAGGAAGTTGGAGGTTATGGCAAGGGAAAACCAGCAGCCAAAGAACGAGCCCAGGGCTGCTCTCTGTTGTGTTTCCAGCTGCCTTATTTAAAGTGTTATGGCTGGAAAACTGCACTCAAAGTTTTGCACTGAAGGACCCCAAAGTGCTTCCCCCTGGCATGAAAAAGGGTTCCTGACCTGCAGGCCTGCAGCCATCCTGCACTTCAGCTGCTCCTCTGGGATGATCCAAGATCCTGCAGCGTATCCAGGCTGTTTGTAGAGAAACATCCCTCTGCAGCCTGCTGGACTCCCAGCCTGGAGAACCCCTCAGGCTGCCCTGGGATGAGAGCTGGTCATGACTTTCCATTCACCAGCCCTTGGAGCTGCATTTGGGGCTCATTGTGTTTCTGATCTGTGTAAAACCTGGCACACCATCAGTTCTTGTGCTTGCTGCTTGATCTCCTGGAAGGTGAAGGGGCTGGGCAGAATATGTGGGATTTTCACTGAAGTCTGTTGGACCTATGGGGTCCAAGCAGGGCTTAGCTGTTAAATGCATTTTTTACAAACTCAAACATGCACCTACATTGGATGGTTGAGCATCTTACAGCTTTTATTCTTATCATACCCCTACAATTGCTACTCCTTTTCATTTTGAGTTGATGTAAAGAGGGAAAGAAAAAGTTAAGTGATGTGTCTGAGGTCATGCAGGGAAGCAGTAGTGAAGGGATTTGAGCCTCAGACATAATTTAAGTTCTTGGCTGTGGCACCATCTCTCTCTGTGATCTCATTGCTCTTCTATTGTGGAGAAAGCACCTATTTTCCTATTTGCTGCCTCTTCCTACAGGAGGGAATTATTTGTAAGCACAAAACAGATGGCTGTTCCTATTAAGCTACTGTAGGAATAATCTGCACGGAAAAAAAAACTCAGATGCTTTCCCAAATAGGAAGTAATTTAGATTTCAGATTAATGGCTGTGACAATGGAAATATATAAAATCTTTTCCTGATATGGAGCCCAGCCATGGGTTGTTCTTATCGATGGTGGACACAGGTGTGAAATCTGTGTTGTGCTGCACACGGGGAACAAACCCTAAAGAAAGGCACAAATATCCCTGTCATGCAGAGCTCCCAGCCTGTGGTGTGCATTTAGTGTGTGAGTCAGCTGGTGCTGGTGAATGATGACAACTCCTGCTCTTGCAAGCCTGATCCTGCTCAGGGAAATGAATTGTTTTCCCAGAAATAAGAGCAAGAGTGAGAGATAGGGAGGATCAGAGCACTCACTGAGTTGTTCTCTTCGGGACCTATAAATCCTCAATCCTGGCTGTGGAAGGAGCTTCACAAAATTAAATTAAGGCTTGGGGTGGACAGCAGGGATGGAGGAAGTTTCCCCTGCTATCAATGCCCTGTGGGTGGGATGGTGCCAGCCTTTCTGGGGATAGCAGGGCTCTAATCCAGGGCTTTCTTCCCCGGCACCTGCTCAAAGGCAGAATTTCTGTTCTGTGCAGTGGCCAGCAGCAGGTACCTGAGCACCCCAGACTGCACTCAGCAGATGGGGAGCAGTGTGTCTGCAGTGCCAGGACCTTGGGAGGGACATGAGCACGGAGGCTTGGTCGGATCTGGATTTTGTGGCAGAAGGGCTGCTGAGATCTGCACATGGAGCGTTTCTTACTTTGCACTGCATGAAGGCCCTCAGCATTCCCCACGTGTTCTGCTCTCTGATAAGGTTAATGGGATAAAGAAAATGTTACCAAATGCATTCTAACAGATGACTGCAATTTGCACTCAGCTGTTAAGCTGCTGGCTTTTCTGTCCCAGAAATTGCAGGATGGGAAAGCCTAGCCTGTGTTATCGAGAGGGGTGAGATGAAAGTGAGGAGCTGCAGAGTGAAGCTCCACAAATTTCTCTTGCACTTGGTCAAACTACAAATAATCAGATTAAGCCATAACTGTATAAATGGGGCTTGAGTGTGTTTGCTCTGCTGACTTGGTCATGCATTCAGGACGCTCAGACTGGTGTAACTACAGCCCAGGAGGTATTAGTCACGCTGGGAGGACTTCAGTGAATATAAGAGAGCTTCATCTGGGCAGTTACCAAGGCAACTCTTGCTAATATTTCATTACAATGCTTTTGCCCTCTGCAAGTCCCACGGATTAGGACTGGGAATCTCAGAAAGAAGAGTTGATTGTCAATATTGTGTTTGGATTCAATGTATCCCAGAGGAAAAAAAGAAAAAAAGGTAAAGCATTTCCCATAGGCAGAGCCCACAATGCACAGCTGAAGCTAAACTCCATCTGTCATCCAGCACTGCCTTGTGCCCTGAAGAGAGTCTTGGGTAGCAAATAATCTCCCTCTTTCCAGCTCTGAAATAGATGGAAAATGCAGGTATGAGCTCATCCTCATCCGTGTCGAGCTGCAGAGCACAGAGCTGTGCCCGGTTCCTTTCAGAGCAGCTGCAGCACAACTGCACCAGCACAGGCTGGTGAGGGGGACAGTGCCACCCTCACACCCCAGGGCTGTGGCTGTCACCGGTGTGTTTGCTGGCTCTGTGCACCTTCCCCTGTGTTCCTTGCCACTGACACAAGAGCTGATTGTTGCTGATTCCCTTGGGGAGCCACAGCCACTGTGTGTTGGACTGGGCATCCTCTTCCTCTGGGAAAACATAAAAGGGCATCTGCTGGTGTGGGATATTGCTTGAGATGTTCATTCCTCTGGGCCAGCTGTTGGGGTCTGTTGCTTGTTCCTAATTACATTTTTCATTAGCTGTGTATTATTTCTCATTAATGAAACAGGATTTAATAGGGAAATGGCAATACAGCTATCCTGAATGACAGAGAATAGAAGTGCTACTGGGTTTTTATCTGCTACCAGTAATTTCCACCTAGGTTTTGAAAAACTGGATATGATGTTGGTGGAAGCCAACAAGGGTATGTCATGACCCCATGCCTGAAGAGTATTTATATGCACATAGCCACGGGCACAGAAAGAACCCAGCTGAAGTAATCTGTGGGAGGATGAACTTCCCGGCATTCAAAGAAGTTACAATGACATAGCAGGAAAAGTCCTGTTCTCTGAGTCAGCCTTGAGTCAGTTCCCATTTGCAGAGCTGGATGTGTCCCACCTTTCAGACCAGGAGCAAAAGCAGGTTCTGTGTGTGTGTCTCAGTTTGGCCCTGGGTGTGTAACCCCAGCACTGTGCTGGTTCTCACCCTGAGCACATTCACTCATCCCCCTGCTCCTGCCTGGATTCAGCCTGACACAGAGCTCTTGGTCCTCCTGCAGTGCTAAACAACCACCAAAGCTCACCCCAGGAGTAGCTGCACTTTTCTGCTGGGTGAACTGATCTCTGTTGACATGTCAGCTCGTTAAATCTGCAGGGCCCTTCTGGCCGAAGGCAGGGCTGTGTGGCACATTTAAAGCATGATTTAGTTATTAACATAAAAGCAGCTGTGCTCCTGTTTGAGCTGTGCAAAGAAAAACACGCAGCTGATGATGACCCAGCCCGAAGCGTGCCTAGGAGACAGCACTTGGGTATGTTTTCCATGTGCCCCAGAATAATACCGAGTTTAGGCTTTAAAAGAAAGTATTTGGGTCCTTGCCAGGTAGACAGACAGTATGAATGAAACACCTGTTCTGGCTTTGGGAGGGTTTTGGAACCATTTGATTACAGGGAAGGTACAGGCTGACCCTAAAGTGAATTGAATTCTCTGGTGTAGAGTAACATGTCCTGCTATATTATGAATCTTCTTGATCTCTTAGTGAAAATGTCCACAGCAGACAAAACACAGATGTCTGCTCCTTTTGGTTTTAACTAAAAGGTGCTGCTTGAGCATGGCACATTGACCAACTCTGTTGCAAAACAGTCTTTTTCAATTTTGAATAAATGTTGAAGGAGGAACACTATAAAGGAAACAAAGATAAAACACATTAAAGTAATTCTACCGAGAGAGGAAAAATAACTGTTCATTCCAGATGTCCTAATCCTGTTCTTGCCAACGCTCCTTGGTATTTGGCAGTTTTAGGGGGTTGCATTTTCTCATGGTGTAATTCAATTCCAAAAAAGATATAAAGGATTATATCTTTATATATATAAATATACATATATATATATATATCTATAAAATATAAATATATACATATATCTTTATATATATCTTTATAGAAGATATATATAAAGAATTATGTCTTTCCTAGAGTTGCTTCCTATTCAATCACCTTATCAGTCTGGTCTGGTTTGTCTAGTCTAAACTATTTCTGTTAGTGTGGCAGAACCAGGACCAGGAATACTTTCCTAAAAGCAGACTACAGCAGATGGTAGAGTGATGAGCTTGGTCATCCCCTCTGGTTTTTGGCTTTATATGTTTATAAGAACCAGTCTGAGAAACCAAGGCAGATCCTGGTCAAATTCCTCATGCCTTCAACAAAACTCTCCAGCCCTTTCCCAGTGTAGAGTCAAGCTGTGCCCTAGCTCTCCCAATGCAGAAGGGTTTAAAAAGCTGTAATTGAGCTGTCAGTTTGAAGAACAAACAGAGGCAATGTTCTTTGGGTCTCTGTTTGGGGGCTGTTTGCAGAGCTGTCTGTATGTGCATGTGTGAGGGTCTGTGTGAACAGGAGGGGAGCTCCTTTCTGAGCCTCTGTGAGCTCAGCAAACCCCTGCCAACCTCACATGGGACCTGCTGGTGCCTTTGGTGGGGTTGTTTTACAACCTTCTCAGTAGAGCCTGTGGAGACTGTAAAATTATAAAGCTGGAGATGTGCTTGAAGGATATTGATTGCACTTCTGGCTTGTGTTAGCCCAACTCCACGCAGAATTAGTCCTGAGCTCCTGGTAGCTGCTCCTGACACACTTGAGTCAAGGCACAACACGCTTAGAAAGGGTGAGCTTGGCGTGAAGCTCTTGGGTCAGCACAGGGCACAGCTCAGGAAACACATTCCTTCCCACAGCCTGCAGCAGGGCAGCAGGAAAGTGATTAAATCTCCCCCAAGATAACGTGTTCTGACCCTACACCATACCAGGACCAGATGCTCACTTATTTCTCTTGGCTCAGGCCCTGCTCTCGGTGATGGCTCTGGCTGTGGTGGTGCCTTGGTAGGAAACACTGCCAGTGAAAGAAATGGAGTGAGGAGAACTCCTTACATTTCTCTGTGTAATTGACAGGAGAAAACCAGAGAATTTATTCACAGGAAGCAGAATGTGTCTGTGTCACTGCTGAATTTCTCGCTTCTGGCTGTGGGATGCTTCCCTTTGCTCCTGCTGTGGGTTAAAAGGGTCTGTACAGACAGGAAAATTCTCACTTATAACTTGCAGAATCTTTGTTCAGATTTAGGAACTAGGTTCCCTCATCGAGATGAGTTGTTTGGAGCCCATATATTGAATTTGTTCTCAGATTTCTTTTAAGCTCTTCCTGTCCCTCCACACTCCCAAACCCCCTCTGCCACTCTACAGCTTGCTTGAAGAAAGAGCTTCTGGTTTCTGGTGGCAGCTTTGGGCAAGCTCCTCCTGGTCCTGCAGTTTTTAGGGAGGCAAAAGTAAAACCCTGAGTGGAACTCAGATGCCTTTAGAGGATGCAGATGGGTAACAGCATGGCTGAGTCGTGTTACTACATGTAGGCTTAGAGAAGATTGGAGAAGGAATGCTACAGGCTGGATCCTTTTTTTCCAGTTCTTTCTGCATTCACTGGTAGTGGTTTGGATTTAAAATGAAAAGTCTCTTCTGCTTCAACACCTCTTATTTGAGGGCATGTCACTGTGACCAGCTTTGTGAAGCTGAGCCAAGAAGCACCAATGCGAGGCCCAAGAAAGCAGTAAAATTCAAAGAGGGGTCAGAGCAGTAAAGGAATGGCAAATGTCCAGGGATGTTGAAATTTATGCTTAGAAAAACCTCTTAAATGGAAGAAAGGCTTCACTACTCGAGCTAAGTTCTAGCTGTTACAAATCAGGCAACATCTTTTCTGGGAGCAGAGTATTCCTTGCCCACCCGTGGGGGTTTTCATTGGAAATGTTTGCTGCTGGTGACTCTCAGGTGAGATGTTAGACCAGATGGGACTCGTGTCCAGCTCAAATTAGTAAATTTGACTCTTTTTTTCCTGAGTGTGGCTGCAGAGAGATGGCATCAGGGAAGGAGTTCAAGTTGTTAACCTCAACGTTTTGGTTAACCTCTAAATTGAATGTTTAGCAATGTTAGAAACCCTCTGTCGTTTTCTTCCTGTGCTGGAACAAGACCCTCAGAATGCTCTGTCTTTAAAGTATTTCCATTGCTTCTTGGAAAACTTCAGATCCCCTCAGTTCCAGGTAGCCTAAGTATGATTTCAGTCTTCAAACTGGCTTGGAAAGAAGCTCTGCAGTCGACTGGTGGCCAGTTCAGACTGCAGAAGGGTCATTTTTCTCTGTGTGGTGCTCCTGAGTCTGTGCCACAAAACCCACGTGCTAGCTGTGATTTCACTTAATTGCATTTTGGAAGGGAGATTAATTACATTACCACTAGAGGGATTACAGATATTAGACTGGCCCAAGTGTCTTGCCCTGAAACCCTTGTGGGGGTGGGAGAAAGTTATTTTCTTAATCTGTGCCCTGCTTTCCTTGTTAACTCTTTTAACATATTTACAGCTGCCGTGGGGTGTAAGTAGCTAATTAAATACGGTATTTGATAAAGCTGGAGGAAGTTTTAATTCCTGTCCTGTGGAGTATTGGTCTCCCCCACATAAACATGTTAGTTAACGATTACTGCCGAGCACAAATATTTCCAAAGGTGGCCGTTCCCCCAGGAACCTTCTCATTTTCAAGCACGGTTTAAAGGGCAAAGACTGTCTGTTCTTTTGATAAGAATTTGTTTTTAAAGGTTCTATTTAGCTTTTAAAGGATACATTCATCCGCGGAGAGATAAGATCTTGCATTAAGTGGGGAAAGCGGGGGAAAGGTTTCCAAAGAGACGGGCAAGCAGGAAGGGGTTAAAAGATGCCTGAAAGCGCTTTCGGAAGCATTTCTGGCTGGATGGGTCTGGCGGCCGCGCTTCAGCGCTTCCCCACCATGTGGAACCGGGCACCTCTCACCCGGCCCTGCTGTCACCGTGATGTCACCGTGATGCCATCCCCGGGAAACAGCTGGCACGGGATGGATGCTCCCGGTCCCCCATGGCCTGGGCACCTCTGCCCTCCTCCTCCTTCTCCTCCTCCCCATGTGGGACCCACCAGCATTCCCTGGCTGGAGGGCTGTGAGTGCCCCACTGCCTGCAGAGCCCTGTGGAATCCTTACAATAAATCCATACAGACGCTTCCATACATTTACAGTGCTCCAGATACAGCAAGAGGGATCTTTCAAAAGCCCCTGAAAGTGCTGAAATCACTGCAATTGCAGAGCCTGGCTGGTACACGCCATGTGGAAATTCAGTTTGTGGAGCTATATATTTGAGACACATGGGTCACAATTTTTTTGGGTTTGGTTGGGTTTTTTTCCCTTTTTAAAGCTTTTAATGCTTAAGACAGTAGCTTTTCCAGGAGGACTGGTACCTCCTAGGCTGTCCACAGAAAATAAGAAACAAAGAGGATGATGTGATGCAAAGAGCAAATGCCCAGCAGCAGCCTGTGAAGACCTGGACGCTCTTAAGAGCTTGTTTTGATTCCTGTGGGGTTCAAATATCGCAGCAATCCAACTGTTTGGAATCTAGACCTGGTCTCTTGGTATGTCCTAGTTTAAAGATGCAGTCTTGTCCAGTTCGGGCACAACATTTCATGTGTATTATTTAATTCTTGGATTTTAAAAGAGTCTGCGTTTGCCAGAAAATCAAAGCAGTGATTTGATGAGTTAATTTATGTGTCGTTCTATATTTATGTTCGGGTTTTTATCTGTAAATGTCTTCTGGCCAGCAGAATATAAAGACCTGGCAGTGCATGTGTCCTTGCAAGTCACACCACGGAGGGATTGTCCATGGGCAGCCAGGGGACGGGAGAAAGTCGGGTTATCGCTGAGCGGCTTCCTTCCCCCTTAGGAGAGAAGGTAAAGTCATTTCCCCAAAGCCATCCTTTCCGGGGAAAGTGGAAGTAAAATTTTCACCGCCCAAATTGAATGAGAACCCACAGCATACCTCGAGGAGAGGGAACTGGGTTTGGTCAAGCCTTCCCCTGTTTTGTTAATTAGTAATAGAGTTTTTCCTGCAGATAACCCGATCTATCCGGTTAATGGAGTTTAACGCAGTAAAACACCAGCGAGCCGCCGCGGGCAGCGCAGCCCCGCGGACACAATGGGCACATTGTTCCCGGGGGATCCCGTCCCCGTTTATTTGGGAGGGGGCGGCACCGCTTCACCCCGCCCGGGGGCTCCCGGGCCGCCAAAGGGTTAATCGGGGCCGGGGGGTTCCTGGGCTGTTAAAGGGTTAATCGGGGCCGGGGGTTCCCGGGCTGTTAAAGGGTTAATCGGGGCGGCGGGGCTGCCGGGCCCCTCCCCGCAGCCGGGGCTGAAGTAGCGCAGCGGCGGCGGCGGCGCGGGGCAGAGCCAGCGGAGCCGGGCGGAGCGGGGGCAGCGCAGCCGGTGCCGGCCCCGCCGAGCGAACATGGCGAAGGCGGCGGAGCGGGGCGGTGCGCGGCGGGCAGTGCCGGCAGTGCCGCTGTGCCTGCTGCTCCTGCTGCTGCTGCTGCTGCCCGCCGCCGCCGCTCGGCCGCCCGCCTCCTTCCCCAGCGATGTGAACGGGCACAGCCTCCACCCGCCCTACTTCAACCTGGCCGAGGGCACCCGCATCTCCGCCACCGCCACCTGCGGCGAGGAGGCGGCGGGCGCCGGCAGCCGCCGCGCCGTGGAGGATCTGTACTGCAAGCTGGTGGGGGGCCCGGTGGCCGGGGGGGACCCCAACCAGACCATCCAGGTAGGGCTGGGGAGGAGGGGACGGAGCCCCGCTCGGGTCCGAGCCCCCTTTGTGGCCCCCGGGGCTCGGTGTCGCCGCGGCGGGACAGCCGCGCGTGTTCCCACGCATCCCCGAATGCCGCGGGCCGGTCAGTGCTGGCGATCCGCAGGGATGGTCCCGGGCATCCCCCGGGGCAGCGGGACCCACGTGCTCGGTTCTCTCTCCCAGCCTTGCCAGGAGTTGCTCGCGTGGAACGCGGCTCGCTGGGTTCTCGGGGCATTCTTTTTAAAGTTGGGGGCTCTTTGTGTTTGTAAAATCCCGGGCAAACCAACATCCGAGTTCCCTTTGGCAGCCAGGGAATCATTGGTAAATGTGATAGTGAGTACCTTAATGTGTCTCGTACCGATAGTATTTACCTTGATGTGTTTTAACTCCGCCGTTCCCCATGTTATCGGTGGGGCGTTGGGATGAGCGGAGGGAAAGTTCCGAGAGCGGATTTTACAAGCGAATGTCAGGTGATTTATCTCAGGGGTCCCATTTTAAGCTGCCCAGAGGGAGCTTGCAGCCAGGAATGCAGACGGTAAAGCTGCAGTGCGGTGTAACAGCTATGGCTCCCTTGGAGGGAGGAAAGAACACTTGTAAACGGGCTTGTAAAACACCAGGTTTAGTTGTGGGAACTCCAGACCCACTGTCATCCCTGAGGGCAGCCCAAGCCGGGAAGAGCAGCTCTGATTTGAAATGCTCTTGCAGCCTGAAGCCAGTCATGGAGCCACCAGCTGCTGCTCAGTGTTTTCTGCGTGTGAGAGTCGTGATGCCACTCACCTGTTGCCCTGTTGTACCTAACAACAAGAACGAGCAAAGGAAAACTGTCAAATTCTCGGCCTTTTGGTGGGGATGGCTTTGCTACAAGATCATCTCTGAAGCATTTTTCTCATTCTGGCCACATTCAGTTAGTGCTGCACTAGGAATTTTCCAGCTATTGTGTGGTTATGACACAGAATTTTGCTGTCTGTGTAGTATAAATGGTTGAAGATGTCACTGGATGGCAAAAACCTGACGTATCCTCCTCAGAGTTCTGCCACCTTTTGAAGTGATGTTTCACTTCACTCTGCTGTAAAATAAACTCGAAGAAGCTTTGCCTGAAGTCCCAGTAGCAGGAGGCTTACAGGGACCTCCATGTAGTAATTGTGCCTCCAGTGAGGCAAAGGAGTAAGGGAAAAATGAAGAAGTAGCTGCTGCTCTGTGCACTTGCAAACAAGTATGTGAATGATGTGCCAAGCAAAACTGGGAGGAGAAGGCTGCTTGGAAAAGCTGGCAAATGTGGGTGTGCGTTCATCACTCCACATGTGTCCATCTGTGCTCTGGCCACCCTGCTAGCTCAGCATGGCACAGCACTAAGGATACTGGGCACTGAATAAACCCTTCAGGCTGTACCAGCTCTGGGGGCAGCCCCAGCATCCCCCCGCTGCCAAACACAGCTCCTGAGCTGTGGAATTCTGCAGCGACCCCCTCCTGTCCCCTGTGCAGCTCTGGCACAGGGGGGCTTTGATCTGAGCACCACTTCCCAGGCCAGCGGGCTTCACTCAGTCTGAAAGATTTAGAAAATCCCTTTTGTAGTGGCTCCTTTCCATGACCACAGGCAGCACCTAAAAGGGAGGGGAGGAAACAGGAGGCATCAGAGCAGAGGTCAGAGTTCCCAATTCATCCCCTTGAGGGGTCTTGGCACCACCCGGTGACAAAAGCAAGGAGGGAGGTGGGAGGGAAGTGTTCAATTTGAGCAGACTCAAACAGCAATAATGAACTCCACATGCATGTCCTCTCTGCCTGCGTGTCTCACCAGCTCAGAGTCCCTTCCCTCCTTCATTCTCTACTCATTACTGCTCGTGTGTGAGCTGTGTGGCTGTGGCACAAGGAGTTGTCACCAGGAATACTGGAAAAATGCCACTTGGGATCCTCCAAGAGACATGAACATGCTGTGGTGGTGAAAGGACATTTGCTTGGTGAAAGACCTATGATAAACATTAATACAATCATGTAATAAATTAGTTCAGTCAGTTCTCTGTTTTCTGCTGGTTTAATTTGACATTGTAGAAGACTTCAGAAAAGGGAGTTCACTGACTTTTAAACATGATGGTCTTAAAATGTCAATAATCATTAAGTTTTTGAAGTAATTCTGCCTTAAAGACACTTGCAGTAGTTTTGGCACAGCTTGTGGGAAGCCTGTAAAACTTTTCAAGGAGTTTCCTTTGCTTTATTCAGGGCTTTTTGGCAGAAGACTGCATTTCCAACTGCGGGGGGCTTTTCAGTCTGGAAGGATGTGAGGCACAGCAGTGCTGAGGTGTGCTGAAAGGGATTTGCCTTGGAGGTTTGCTTCCCTTGACAAATTCACTCCTCAGTGTGGGTCAGCCCTGCCCTTAATGATAATGTCTTGAGGATGAGGCAGAAAAGAGATCATAGGCTTTTTTTTTTTTTTTTTTTTTTTAAGCTTTACTGGAGGTGCTTGTAACTATGTGTCTCCAAGACACCAGAGTCTGCAAAGGCCCAGCCGTGTGCCTGGGGGCTGTTCCAAAACCTGCAGGGATGGGGCACTGCTCCTGAGGGTGGGGCAGGGCTGCAGGTGATTATTTCAGATTAGGAGTGTAACAGTGAGGCAGGTTACTGGCATTAATTAAAGCAATTATAGACCTCAGAATTTAAAAACACACAACAGATTTGACTGATTTCAAGGCAGTGCTGCTTGTGCCTTCCTCTGAAGCCTGTGTTCACCCCAGCCCTGTGTTCAGAGCACTGCTTTGCACGCTGAATTGCAGCCCTGAGCTCTCCTTGCCTGAGTAGGGTGGGCACTGACCAGAGCTCTGGCCCTCTCACTCTTCCAGGTGTTGATAACAGCTGAAATCTGAAGCTGTTTCATCTCTGAATGGCTCAGAATTAAGTGGCATTCTCTCTTGACACGCTGCAGTGTTGGTGGCCGTTTGTGCTGGTGCCTCTTTGTCCCATGTCCCGTGTCTGGTGTGTGGCAGCAGGAATCTGGCTCAGCCCAGGGCTCTCAGTGCTCCAGGTGACAGCTGGTGCTGTGTCTCTCTGCAGGTGTCTCTTCTGTGTTTGCATCTAGGATAGTATTGGATTTCAGTGGTTTTGCTGTGGCTGAAAACACAGTTCTGGAACAAGTTGTTGCCCACAGAAAAGACACAAGGTGAGACAGCACCTGCCTGCCTCTGGGTGAGCAGCTGACCTGCAGGGACAGCCCTGGGAGCAGCTTGCAGGCAGGCACTTGGTCTGAAACAGTACTTTTTACACCCCATTTCCTGCCCTTTTTACCTCATCCCCAGCAGCATGTGCTCCCTGTGGCTTTCTGATAAATCAGGTGAGGGGAGCTGGTGTTGGGTCATGGCAGGGCCAGATAAACGGGGACAAAGCCACCTGTGTCCCCTGAGAGAGGTGCCAGCAGGGTGCCCAGCTTGTCTTTATACTCAGGGGAAACTTCAAAGTCCCACTGCTGTGAGCCAGGATCAGGCCTTGCAGGTCTCTGGAAGCTGCCCCTCATTCAGACCTCCTCCTTATCTCTCCCTCTTTGCAGTTTGCTCTGATAGTGGCAGTTTTATGTTCTCTGAGCTGCCCTGCAACTCCTTGCATTGCTGAAGTTCTTTCTTTGGCCATACCTTTGTAGTGTCCACGCCTCTACTGCTCTGGCAACCTGCAGTCTCTGCTAAGCCTGCAGCTCACAATTGCAGTTTAATTAAAATCCTCTTGCTGATGTCAGAACTCCCCTGTAGAGAACCTGACACAATGTGCAGGAGCCTGAGCTGCTCTAAAATACAAAATAAATAAAAAGCTCTAAAATAAAAAGCTGGAAATGATTCTGGTCAGGTTTAGGTCTGGCTCTAATGAAACAACTAACGAGCAAGTGGTGCATCAGAGAGGCTAATCACACTTTAAACAGCAAACCTGGTTCAGCTGCTGATGTGTTCCCAGCCCAGCAGGCTGCCCAGGGAGGGACAACAGCAGCATTATAAATGTGGAGCAGCTGATCCTAATTTTTACTCCCCTCTTACTCAGCTTGAGTTGACTGTCTCCCATCAATGTGAACTTTGGGTTCAAAATGGTTTTTACATCTGTGGAAAGAATTTAAAGTATGAAAGCACTTTATTTTTTTTGTTATTTATCCCCGTTTTGTAACCTTGCCTCTCTTCCCCCCCACCTCAGCGTTGTGCAGCAGAAATTTCCACACAACCTGTTGCACCGGTTCCCATTAAAGGTTTGAGCTGAAGAGTTGGGTCAGTTTTATCTGGTCTGCTCTCCCTCCTGGCTCAGAGCATGTCCAAACCAGCCTTGTGACCTCTCTGTACACTCAGTGCTCCCTGCATGAATGTCAGGGTTACCTGGATGGTTTCAGCTCCCCTTTTCTTTGGCCTTGTGCTTGCCCATCTCTATTTCCACATCTCTAGAGCAATTAGTTTAAAAGTGTTCTTGTTCAGGATAATTTGTATTGCATAATAGTCTGCAAGTAACAAAACACCTGGTAATGGGGAATGATGCTGTGAAATCTTTCCTTTGCGCTGAAATCGCTCCAGAGTTTGGAGCATCTGGAAAGTCACAGGCTCTGCAGTGGCCCTGTGTTGCCTCAGCCCTTGCAGGGGCAGGAAGGAGATTGCCAGTCTTGAGATCTTGTACCTGGTGTAACATTAACACTGGCTGCAGCTGGGACAGGCAAGGGCAGCATTCCTGCCTGGGGATAACTGTGCCTTTAAAAGGAAAACTGCCTGGAACACAGCTCCCTTCCAGGCTGTTTGTAGCAGCAATTCAAGTAACACAACAGTGGCTCCACATAACAATTTGCCAGTTTTCAGGGTTCTTTGCAGGTTTCTTTGAGCGTGGGTCAGATTCATTTGTCCATTAATGAGAGAGAAAGAATTGCCCCTAACAGCTCAGGCCTTTGTCTGGTCCTGCTCAGGAGGTGCTGTTAAAGTTGTTTTCTCTGGCAGCGTGTCCATGGAGCTGACAAAGCCACCCGGGCCACAAAAGCAAGGCAGAGAAGTGATGGCAGTCCTGGCCAGCTGACAGCTGGGGCTGTCCCTTTCTGGCCTGGCATTGCAGCATCAGCAGCAAAAGGAGCTTGGCTGCGAGACTAAGCTTGAAAATGTAGCTGAAAGAGCTGTGTTGTGAATAGGTGGACAAGGAACAGATTGCAGGGAGGTGGGCAGAGGAGCTGCTGGTCTGAGTGCACAGAAATGACTGAATGGTTCAGGGCAGGATCTCTGGGCTCAGCAGGGGTGGGTGTGAGTGCAGCCTCAGCACAGGAGCTGCTGACAACAGAGTTTGGGCCACTGCTCTCCATTGCAGTGCAGCTTCTCCCTCAGATACTCCTTCCTCTGCTCCTGGTGACCAGTCCTTTGAGTCTGGCATCCTCTGTCAGTGTTCACTGCATATCTGAAATTCTAAAGGGATGCTGCTCTGAGCAGCCCAAATTCTACACTGGGTGCTTGTGGGGGTTTTGAGCCTTTTCACGTGCCTTCTTGCATCCACACTTTAAATTGGTGCAAACAGAACTTTGTGTATGTTGATTTGCATTAGCAGGCTTACACCCTGTACTTTCTGAACTGCTGTGATACCTGACTGTTTTGTGCCACGTTTTTCTGGCCAGAGTTAAATGTTGTTTTTGTACTTTCCACCAGGGCCAGTACTGCGACATCTGCTCCTCTGCAAACAGCAACAAAGCCCACCCCATCACAAACGCCATTGATGGGACAGAGCGCTGGTGGCAGAGCCCCCCTCTGTCCCGGGGGCTGGAGTTCAACCAGGTCAACGTCACCCTGGACCTTGGACAGGTAACACAGATCCTATCTTCATTATGTTGCAGGCTGTGCTGATGAGAAACTGCTTTTGTGCTTCTAAAATCCTTTAGTGGACCTTGCTGGAAGTGTGGAATAAAATCCACTAATTCAGTGACAAGGCAGGAGGCTTTGATTAAAATGGGGAAGGGAAAACCTCTTGCCTGTTTGTAATATTAACTACATTGTGCTCTTTGTTGTTACTATTTAGATCTTGCCTAAAAGTTGAGTCACTTGTGGAAACTCATCATGTTATTTAGGTGTCGTTCCCCTTAGAGGGTACCTGGCTCTCAAAGGGGGGCACTTAGCAAAGCCTGAAATGGGAAACCCCATTTTAGGACACTAGCAAACCCCAAAATGGGAAAATACAGCCCTGAGAAATTCAAGGTTGTGCTATAAAACTTAACTGGTGCATTTAAAACTCCTTAAAAACCAGCAAGTCTGTGCTGGAGGTCTTCCTATGACAGACAAAGGATGACAATGGATGTTTGGTCTCTAATGGTGGCAAGGCAGAGGGAATTACCATTGCAATAGCACAGTTGCTAGCCCCCTCTCTGCTACCTCCTCTGCTACTCTGTTCATCTGCAGAATGTCCCTCTGGAAGTGGAGTTCTCTCAGATTTCCCTCAGCTTAGAGGGGAGCAGCAGCAAAGCTGTCCTGGCTGGAGCTGTGGGGGCAGGAAGGCACTGTGAGCCTGAGGAGCTGTGGGACGTGGAATCTGTTGGGTGGGGGAGCTCCTCAGCCCTTGGGGCAGGGGATGTGTCAGGCCTCTGCTCCCTGGCAGCCTCAGCCCTTGTCACTCAGGGTTTGGGACACTGGCTCTGTCAGTCTTCAGCACTTCAGCAGGGCTCTAATGGAGATGAACCCCATGAGCAGGTAGGGATGGGCTCTCACCTCCCAGGAGATGCTTCCCCAAGCTCTGCTGTGAGTCCTGCAGCCCCCAAAGCCAAGTTTGGGACCTCCGTGGCTGGGAAGTTTGTGGGATGGGGCAGCTCTAGAGCTGTGCACAGCTCACCTCTCCCTCAGGAAACCTGTTGTTGTGATTGCTCAGCAGCCTTTTGGGGGCTGAGTCACGGCCCCTTTGGGAGTTTGCTTTGTTTTGCAGGGATTTTGAGATTTTTCGGATACCAAAACTTTACAGTGACTTCAGAGGTGGATTTTTCACTTTCTCTGCTAGAGTATAGGCTCATTTATCAGTGCAATTTGCAAGGTGCTTGACTCCAAATCTACATCCCCAGATGGCCAGTCTGTACTGATGATGATACCCTTCAGTTAGATGCCTCAAACACACATTTAGCCCCCAGGACTGGCTCTGCTCCGCTCCCTGCCTTGCTGTAGCACTCGTTTGGAGTCTGCTACACACCCTTCACAAGTTTGCTCTCTCTGTGAGTGCCAGCTGGCCCAGGCTGTGCTGTACCAGCAGCAGTGAAATGTCTGCTGCTGCCCAGGGCACGGGAGCTGTGTGGGCAAAGCCTCCGGGGCCGCACACGGGAGCGTGGGTGGCATCTGCTGTGTCCCAGAAACATCCCAGCTGGCAGGGCTCTGCTGGTGGGTGGACTGCTTTGTCCTCACTCCCTGTGACCAAGGGCCAGCCTGCAGTGTGGCTTTTCTGTCACAGCTTCTCTGGAGAGGGATTTTCAAGGAGCAGCTTTCCTCGAGAGCTTCTCCTCCTCTTTGTCATTGCCCCTGGCGACTTTCTGGCTTCAGGCCAGAGCTAACCCAGCTGCACCGTGTGCCTGCAAGCTGCTGGGTTTGGCTCACCTGGGGGCTTGCAGCCTTCAGAGCTGCTGTGCTGGGAGCCAGAGCCTGGAATAATTTGGGAGGATTCAGTACTGTTAAAACTGAGCTGCTCTACATTGACCTTCTCTCTTCTGGGTTTATTTGCCCTTGGCACCATCATTTCTGCAGGATTGGTACCAGAATGTGTGTGTGGTGCTGGTGGCAGATGCTTCACCTGGTGTGGATTTTCTCTGGGCTCACAGACCCTCTGCTTCCCTGTAACCTTTGCAAAACATCCTAAACCCAGCTGGTCCCAAGAGCTGCACAAGCCTAAATAAAGCTTCAGCTGGTTTCAGTGGCTTCCCCTTCATACATGGTCTTATTGCAATAATAAGGCTGTAATTGCTATAATCACCTGTTTATGCTCCTGGTGAGAGTCAGTTCTTTGCTTTTAACTCCTTTGTTTTGAGAGGTCGGGCAATAGAAACAGATTAAATGTTAGGGAATCGCTAATTTCCTCCTTTTGAAGTTGACTCTGGTTGAGAGGATAAAAGAGAGAGACATTCTTGGGACCCAGTGTGGTCAGCAGGGCAAATGCAGGATCAGGCCAGTGTACCTGGCAGCCAGGCTTCCCAAATTCCTTAGATACCAGTGAAACCTGCACAGGTAGCAACACCCTCCTAGGCACGTCTGACACCAGGGCTTTTTTTGGCTGGCAACAAGGCCTCTCCTTGCTCTGTGCATCAATCTAGAGAGCTCTTGGACCAATTAAGGTTTAATTTCAGGGACTCACAGCCACTAAAAGCTTCTGTCCCTCTACCTCCTTTGCTGCTGTGCTTCCCTGCTGGCTCCATCCCTCTCCAGCCATAAGTGCTTAATTACCATCTGGAATTGGGTTTCTCCAGCGTTTGGCAAGGCTGTGGCAACTGGGAGAGGGTGAGTTAATTAAGCAGCCTGTTGGTCTTTGCTTTTTGCTGGCTGGGAGTTTGCTCTGCTCACAGAGGTGTTAAAATCCTGTGAGAAGGAGAGAAGGAGGAATATTCACAGGCAGAAAATAAGTTCCAGAATGGCTTGGGCTGGCCACCCCGCTGGTGTGAGGATATTAAACACTCTGCTCACCTCGTAGTGCCAGCAGCAGCCTAATCTTAGTGGCTTCAGCAGCAAGGTGCATCAGGGCTCCCCCCATGGCTTGGGAAGGGGCTGTGGCCATTTATCTGCTGGGGGGTTGGATGGGAATTGCTCCTGCTGGTGCCTTTCTGTTCCTGCCTCCTGATTTTTCTCTTCAGAATTGGTGGGAGAGAAAGGCTGCAAGAAGAGGAAAAGTCACTTAAAGGTTTCCATGTCAGACCCAGGTCTGAGACCCACAAATATCAGAGACAGCTCCAGGGAGGAAAGTTAAATGCATTTTAGGAGATGCTGAGGAGATGGAGAGGGATTTTTTTTTTTAAATAGCTTTTAATCATGACCTTGTGCTTAGTATGTTTAGAGTAAATGGCTGAGTCACTGCATGAATTTGGTGTGAAATACAACATGGCACTGTATGAAACATGGCTCAGGTTTTGGAGAGTAGAGCTGAAGAGGACACTGCTGTCACTGGACAATCTGGACTTCTCAAAATCCCAAAAAGTGGCTGTCCTGCCTGGCTTGGAGGGCAGAGGTCCATGTTGTGGTGGAGGCTCTTAAAGCTGCTGTGCTGCTGCTCAGCTCCAGGCTCTTTCCTCTCCTGCCTGGAGCCTCCAGCCAGCTGGAAATGGGAACGTGCCTCTGCTGCAGAGGGACAGGACACCGTGACTCACAGCCACCATGGGAATTGTCCCCTGTGATCCTGCTCTGATTAAGTGCCACAGTGGGTGGAGGGGGAGGAAGGGGTGTGATGGAAGAGTCTTTTTTTTTTCCCCCAAAAAAAGGTCGTTTGAGTCAGAGCTGACAAGGTTTAAAGAAACATGAATGGCTGGCTCCCTGCCAGAGCCTGACATCTTCCTTGCATGAAGGTGAACCCAGGCCAGCCCTTCCTTGAGATGTTTATGGATAGTTGGTGCTCTATGATAAACTCTGGGGGAGGAATGCTCGCAGTCATGCACGAGCAGGAGCTTCGTGCCAGTGCTTGCTTGAGGTTAATTACTGCAGTGAGAGGGTGCCTGGGGAGCAGCCCCCATCTCCCCCTGCCCTGCTGACACTGCAGAACAGCAGCATTTCAGACTGAAACTTCACAGAAAGGTTTGATAGATACCCCAAAGGAATTTGGTTGGGCAGTGCCTGACAGAAACACTTCACATCCATTCACTTCTGCTGGGGAAAGAAGAGAAGCCTCCTCCTTTGGAGACCTCCAGAGCTGCTTAAAATGCAGCTGCCTTTGGGTTTAGAAGGAGGAAAAGGAAAAGTTGCATTCATTGGTAATTCAGAGATGGAAAGGAAGTGGCAGGAGTTGTGAGCCATGCTCTGGGGCCAGTGCAAAGTTGTGTTTTGTAGTCACTGTGGGATGTGTCTCAGCAAGGGAGCAGATTGAGAACTTCCAGGGTGCTTTGAGAAGCACCTCTTGAGTTTTTTAGTAATTACAATGGGATCTGCCAAAGCTGCCACTTTTCCTGGCCTCTGAACTGATTAACTTGTGCTTGCCAGGCTCTTGCAGCTCCAGAGTAAAGGTGTTGATACACAGAACACACGAGGTGCTTCAGCCCTTGGCAACAGCCTGCTGGACTTTGTGTGAAACTTGGCTCAGAAGGAGCTGGGTGATTTTCCTGTGGTGGATTTTCAGGACATAAACCTCCTTCCCTTTTGCACTGCAAACGTGGCCCCTCAGGACCAGCTTTGCACAAGGGTTTGATGTGCAGGATGCCTACAAATGTGCAGGTGTAGCTAAAAGCCTGACTTGCATGAACAGCTCAATCCTTGTTGTGTGAACTGTATTCTTGGTAATGAGCATTAAATTCTTACTCATCTTTGGTAGATCTGGACTGGGTTAGGTCTGGCCTAATGCCAAAGGAACACCACTGATCCAGAGCATAGTACCTTGTGTGTAGCAGCACTGAAATTTTCTTTCACCTCAGTTTCTCACCTCCCATTTATTTTCATTTGGTTGAAATAGTAATGGGATGGAGCAGTGGAGGTCTTCAGGAGCCCTCTGTGAAAGGCAGCTGGAAGGAAATCCCTGCAAATTGATGGGCTTGAGGCTCCCCTCCCTGTACCCAGCAAAAGCCTTCAATGGGAAGATGAATCTGATATTTATTCCCTGGCTTAGTTAATTGAAAAATCCCCCTTGAGGGAGTTAACTCATGAAATCCCAAGAGAACACTCAGGGTTCTTCATGAATAAAGATGATGTCCTAGAGGTTGCTTTCCCTAGGCTTGATGTGGGATAGGGGTGATGGTCATCCAAGAATTTTCAGCTGAAAACCATTTAAATTTCTCCTTTTTTTCACCTTGTTCCTTTTGCAACTTCATTTCCATTCTGTGTGAGCCCTTACAGCCTCTGGGTGATGAAGCTGCTGCTGACATTTCCCTCGAGGGCTCTCTCACTCATTCTTGCTGTGCACAGGAATGAACTGTACACAAGTTGAGTCTCTTCTTTTCCTTCCCCTCACTGGGGGTGTCTCCTGCAGCATTTTCCCCAGCACACATCCCTGGAAAATTCAGAGTGTCCATTTCTCTCAGGGCCACAGGCTGCCTTACCTGCCTGGTGTTTTTCGTGGAGCATTGCAAGAATGGGTGAGGATCTAAGATTTTCTTTTGTACATGGTTTTTACTTCTCTTACTGCTGAGGAGTAACCATTTGGTAATTACTCCTACTTGGTCTTCACTGTGCTGGGGCACCACTGTGGGAAAGGGGTAGGAGAGCTTAGTGATATTTATTGTGAGCTTTTGCACCTTAAATAAAGGGCTGGGGCGTAAAATCTCTAACAAAGACATTCTTTATCCAGATTGTTCTCTGGCTGTTGGAGCAAAAGCAGCATTAAAAATAAAGCACATTAAGTAGGCTGAGCAGAAATCTTTCTTTTTTACTTTGAACAGCTGAGCCTGTGGTCTCTTCTCCTGAGTAGAATCCTCTCCAATGCCATAAAATCCTTCAGAAGTAGATCAGGATCTCTGTTTGTTCCCTGATCTGAGATGGTCTGTGGCTCACAGTGAACTACAGAGCGTGTTCAGTGCTGCTGTCCTTTGCCATGGATGTGGAATGGAAATGGAAGCAGAGTGTATATTTGTAGTGCTTCTTCTGGGAAAGGCAGAAAAGGTGTGACTGGGGCAGCGTGCAGCACTGGGAGCTGGCACCAAGCCCAAGTGGATGGATCTTCTCTCCCAGTTTATTTCACACTTTATTGTTTAAATTAACTTAGCTGTGAAGTCTCTTCTGTTTTCTTCAATGCTGCAGTTCCCCTGACCTGGACCAGCAGATACTTAATTTTTTTTTTTGTGCTGATAAAGTGAGATTTTTGCTTTCACTTAGCACAGAAAGGTCGAGAAGGGCCATCTGCCAACTCCACCAGATTCCTGGCTCCAAGGGCTGTGTGGGAGCTGCTCAGGTGAGCGGGAAGGGAGTGTCTGGTTGTTAATCAAGCGGGGATTTGTCTCCTCTGGCAGCAAGAGCAGACCCATCCTCTCCTTTTCAAACAGCCTTGCCAAATTGGATGCCAAGCTCCAGGATCCAGAGCAGCCAAGGCTGAAACTTCTTTCTTCTTTGTTGCTGCAGCTGTTGGTTGCTGTTAAAGGAAAAGATGTGCAGAATACTGGTGTAGGTAAATCACGGGTGACACGTGAATTTTAACTGTATGTTATGTTTATTCAAGCAATGAACCAGTACTGCTTAAAATCAGTCTTCCAGGGCTGCAGTGAGCAGAAGGGATTTCACTTGTAACATCTGATTCCCAAAAGAGCTGCCTGCCTCACCTCTGCCAGGCTGGGAGCACAGGGAAGAGCAGGAGGCTCAGGGCAGGTCCCTCAGCATTGTGGCACCTTTTGTGGCCTCGAGGAGGTTGTTTCTGCCTGTCCTTTGCATCTCTGTACAAATGACCCTTGTGCTTCAACAGTTTAATCTTCCCAGAGGCTGTGCTTGCTCTGCCTAGACCTGAACCAGGTGTTAAAATGAGCCTCAGCCTCACCCCCTGAACAGCTCCAGGTAATGACTGATGAAAGGATAATTGCTGGTTCTAAGAAATGCATGCAAGATTTCCACTCCAGTTTCTCCCTAGGTGTTGTTGCCTATTTATAACGTTGGTGTGATGAGAAACAAAGAGACTGACAGTGAGGTCTCCTGCTGTGGAGTTTATTTCCTCCAGCCTGCCCCTTCTTCTCAAACTCCCTGGGATTCTTCAAAGATTAGGAGGGAGCCTCGGGGTGAGCGTGAGCTGGGCAGAGGTCAGGCTGGAGTAGGGGAGGCTTTAGTTTGTAATGAATGGCTGCAAGGCAAGCCTGGTCATTTCTTGCTGTTCTCCTGGAAAGTGTCAGCGTGGCTGGGCTGGCAAGGGGGAGCTGTCCTGGCTGGGGTGTGTGGGTACCTGCTCAGGGTCAGCTCTGGCCGTGCCTGGCTGTGCCAGGGGGGCTCAAACACAGTGGGACCCCTGGCTCAGACCCCTCTCTGTGCTATTCTCCCCCTCAGAGAGATGTTGCAGGGAGCTTTTTGGGAAGGTCACTGTACCCAGTGGGAGCAGAGAGGTTGACAGAGCATGCTGGCACCCCATTAAGTGGTTCAGCATTTTCTGTGCTTTGGTTTGTCCCACCTGCAGAATGGGAATTCTGCATTTATCTCCAGTTTCTGTGCACAGCATGTGTGCAGGAGCCTGTGTAGCACCAGACCAATGACTACAAAATCTGTTGCAGAAGAGAATGATTTCTTGAGTGTAGCTCTTGGCTTGGCTGTGTGCAGCCCTTCTCCTCTGTCTGTCACTTTTTCAGCAAATGAGAGCATCCCTCAGCCCCGTGGGTGCTCATCTGTCCATGAACTCGTGTCCTCCACACTCCTGAGGGCTGTGAGCCTGGAGTCACTGCCAGCCCTGCTCTTTGTGTGGGACTGAGAGACAGGCTCACCCTGTGGCATTGCACAGCCAGTTTAGTTCTTGACACTTGTCCTGGTCAGGATGAGAAGCCCCTCAAGTGAGCTCTTCCTCCTTCCTGGGGCACAGCTCCAGGAGCTGTCCTTGCCCTGCAGCTCCAGCACAACTGTGTCCTGGCCCAGATCCACAGGGCTGGTAGGGAGGATGCTGAATACACTCTTGATCATCTGCCTAGTCAGCTTCTCTCTTTCAAGCCTGTTCTAGCCCCCTGCACCTTTCTTTTGATGCTTTACCAAAATTGGCTCAGCCCTGCATTCATCTCTGCCTTATCCTTTTATTATAGTTATAAACATGAGCCTTCAGGCTGTGCCCAGCCTTGATCCTCAGTAGTTTCCTGTTTTCTGGATTCAGTGCTTTTCAAATTCCAGACTTCCCCTCCTGTGTGTAATGCCAAGCAGTGCAGTAAATGGTACACTGCTTCCCATTTGATACAAGTTAAAATGGAGATCAGTAGGAAGACACAAGGGGAAGGCACATGCCTGGTGTGCTGGGGTGGAAGAGTCTTCCTAAATGGTTTAAGAGCAGACTCCAAGTCAGTGCCAGCTGATTAGGGAAATGTGGCCTATTCACACAGAGCTGGTAACTGAGGTTTTGCTGCTGGAGGCATCCTGGAGGTCAGAGAGGAGAGATGGGAACAGGGATAAGTCATACTGGGAGATCCAGGGAGGAAGAGGACAAAGCCTTGAGAGTGACACATGGATTACTCTGCACAAGGCAAGGACTGAGCTGTGGTTTGGGGCTTCTTTGGTCACCAGAGACTCTGACAAGAATGAGAGGAATGACATTTTTGTTGCCCACAGAAAGACCTGACAAGCATAACTGTAAAAACACCTTTGTTAACATGAGGTCACTGCTAATGGAAGGTGAGTCTGGATGGTGCCAGCTCCTGTCTGTGCAGTGTAGGAAGCCACACTGTAGGTTGCCTGTTTCCTCCAGGCACCCCAAGCTGGCCCCAGGGCTTAGGCAAGGCAGGGAGAGGACGAGCAGGCATCAGGGCCGGCAGATGCTGCTGCACCAAGTCTCGCCAGGACTCGTCAGTCAGAGCTCCTGGAGAACAGTGTTAGGATGGTAGTTTGACATTCTTGTCCTTCCCTCTGTCAAACAACAAAACATTTGTGGGAGATGATGTGGCGGAAAGCACCATGCCTCTTGTTCCCAGCCACATCTACCTGGAGAAGCTGGGTTTAGCCAGCAGGGTTAACCCAGCTGAGCTCCCTGTTGCATGGTGTACATGCTTATGTGGAAGTTAGAACAGTTTCCCTTAGAAGGAGTTGCCTTTATCCTGGAAGATCTGCATATCACTGATGGCTTTTTCTGTGAAGCTGTGTGCTGTAAATTGCATCTTGGATGGAGCAGATTTCCTGGCAAAGCTCGTGTTTGTAACTTGCTCTAGTTGGTGTGCCCTGCCTGAGAATCACTTTGCATCTCCAGCTTGGCATCCTGAGTGTTGCCAGTGGTTGTTTGTGTAACCCCTGCAGGGACAAGCAAACAGCCAAACTGAGAATGCAACAATTTATTTTTTAGTTTCTCTTTCCCGTTTCTTTGTCTGCTTGTTTTGATACAGAGCTCTCCCTCACACACACGCTCAGCTGAGCTCTATTTATGGGTTCCTGCAAGTTCCCATCACTGTGGGAGCATGCCCTGTGCCCAAAATCCAGCTGGCATGCTGCTGTAGGAATCTCTTGGACCTAGTTAAATGTGCACAATGCCAAGCCCCAATGGGAAGAGGAAAAGAATGGCTTTCTGGTATTTGCACATAGTTGCAAACTGTAAACACAGACTCATGACTGCAAACAGAAATCTCTATCGCTGCCTTCATCATGACTTCACTGTTGTTGTGCTGGCTGTTTGCTAAAGCTGTTCCTTAATCCTATTCCAGGCTTTTGCAAAGTCTGCATCCATCCAAACTTAGTGGGCACAAAGATTTTGGCTGGACTCCAGGAAGGGGTTTGGTTATTTCTTTCTCTACCAGTTGTCGTTTTCTGCCTTGAAGCAGGCTTGCTTCAAGTTTCTGCAAATGGGGTTGGAAGTACAAGGGAGGCTTGGGGGGATTGTGAGGACAAACCCCGTGTTCTTGTGAGCCTTGTAGGTCTGAACAGCAGCAAGAACTGCACACAGGCGCTGTGGCTGCAGATCTGTGCTGGTGTTAGCAGTGCTGGGGGAATGTTAATCCTGCTGTGACCCTGGTATGTGCTGCTCTTGGGCCAGCTCCCCCGGCAGAGTCACGGTGCGGAACCTGCTGACAAACGCTGACGTGCTGCACGGCTGGGATGCAGATTTTTGGAAGAATAAACCTGCTTGCATGCGTCAGGTTTGGCTTTGTTGGAATCTGCTAACGACCAGGGTTTAAAGCCAGCATTGTCAAGGCTTGCAGGAGCCAGGCAGAGGAATTACAGAAAGGCAGTGCTGCTGGAAGCTGGGTGCAGCTGGGTTTGGTGCAGGGACCTAATACAAGATGTAAGGGAGACTTTTCCTGTTGGAGGTGGCTCCTCTTGGTACCTGTGGGATCTGCAGCCTGGCAGTGATCCAGAGAGGGGCTTTCCAAAACCACTTGGCCCTGCAAGTTGTGAACTGAGAAATACAAGGAAAGACACTGAGAAATACAAGGAAAGACAGGCATTTGCCACTTCCAAGAACTGGGTTCAGAACCAGACACAAATAAGGTGTCAGAGCTTGAGCATCCATATGCCCTTCCAAATCCAGCAATGGGAGGATTTAAGTGTGCTCCTTCTGGGTGCTAGAGAGCTTGGAGTTCCTGAGGCTTGTGTGAGTCATTCATCACTGGCCCTTGGCCATTTAAAATGGAAAGCCTTTCAGGGGCTGTGGTGGCAAGCTGAGACCTCTCACATTGTGCCAATTTTTAGCTAATTCGTCCTCTTCCATTTCCTTCCCCTCCTCACCCTTCCCATGCACACAGGTTTGTGACAGGATATCCACTTCGTCCGAGGGAATTGGGGGAAATATTTTCTTGTAGCATGGCCTCCTGCCAAGGTTGTTTTGTTCTCCTTGTCACTGAGAGAACAGCCCAAGGAAACCCTTGGAACTGAAGCTGGCATGCGACTTAGAGTGGATTTCCTGCAGCTCTGGAAGTGAAGTGTATGACATGTGGTGTTTTGGTTTTTTTTTTTTTTAATCCCATAAATGCAAAGAAAAAGACAACTTGGGTAAGTTGCAGACAGCCTGGGTCTGAAATCCTCTCTTTGACGGGAAATTGCTGTGTCCCAGATGTACAAGTCGTGCCTTGTCAAGGTTAAAATCAGTCTTGGGTTTCTTTTTTAGTTGAATTAAGAGATGCCACAGGCCTGGGCTTTTTAGTAGAATTCAGTTTGTGGTGAAGATGCTGGTTGACCTGCACCATTCAGTGTGTTGTAGCTGGAGGCTCTGCTCCATGAAGGCATAAGTCATTTTTGTCACAGATTCAGAGCTGTATTGATAATGGCAAGAAAAGGAGTGAACTGAAGTGTCTGAGACTTAACTCAATGCTGTGGCCAAAGCGATGATGTCCAGGGCCCTGGGGTGTTGTACAGAGAGGGTGAGACAGCTCGTCCTTGCTGTGGTGGGCTGACACCTGGGCTTGAGCTCTAACACCTTGCTCTGCCCCCTGTGCCCTGTGGGACATGAGATTTGGCTCCTGTTTGAAATAGCAGATCAGGTGGCATTTACCTGTATATGTACTGTGTTCTGGTGAGATCCTGACATCCCTGCCCAGGACCTCCAGAAAAACTGGGAATGTCACAGAAATCTAATTCAATGTTGGCCACAGAAGAAGCAGATGCTGTTTCAAGTCTCAGCCAAAGACAAAATCCTGTTTGTACCCTATGGAAGGGTATTGAGTGTTTCTTTTTTCAGCCCGTGATTTAGCCAAGGGCTTCCTTAACAAACATAGCAAATCAGCAAGGCTTTGGCAGTACTGAAAAGGGTCTTACTATAGCTCTTTTATAGTATTTTTTAAATTTTATTTTTAGTATTGCAGAGCCTGGGATGTCTGGATGGAGCAGGTCCCAGATTTGTACAGCTCCCAGCATGCTCTGGAGAGCCCGTCCCAACAGGCTTGTGGTCCTGACTGATGGATCTGTGCTTGTAAAACTGGGTGTAAAACCAGCCTGCAAGCTGTCTAAAGCACAGACAAGTATTCTTTTGTCTGGCTTCTCCCTTTTAATTCTAAACTGGTCCAGGAACTTCTCTAAGAATATTTAAATACCTTGTGCAGTGAACCTGTATTGATCTTACTTGCTACAACTCAAACAACCCATAGAACATGCAGTTGGGAGCATTTGTTTGCTCTGGATGGTAGGAATGTCCTCTTGAAAATGTGCTATGCTTTGGTAAGAATGAATAGAGGGTTTTTCCACCCCCTCTCCAGGTTTCTGAAGGCCAAAGTCTTGAAACAGCTCAGAAAGGCTGCTGAAGCTGCTGATAAGATACGCAGCAAATGTGCTTGAGAGCCTAATGTAGGAACAGAAATGTCTGAGCTGTTTGCTCTCCCCTTAACAGTGTGAAAAATTAGTGTGTCTTACTAAGGAGCCAGGGGAATTGTGTGCTCAGAGTCAGGGCTGTGCTGAGCTGTTCCTCCTGGCTGGTGTTATCCCTGGGGCTGGCAGCTGAAACTCTTGGTTTGGAGTTACTGGGTGAGAGAGTGGGGCTCCTTTGGGCCCTGCAGAGCCCCACTTGTCTCAGTTTTGTTTTTAGCAGGCTCCCTCTGGCTCTGAGCTTGCTGCAGGGATGGGATTGCCTCTTGATACAGCAAGCCCTGTGTTTGGAGATGGGATTTTTCTATCCAGTTTATCCTGTATTTTCTTCCTCCACCACCATCTTGTTCGTGTGTCTCATTGCTGAAGGAAGCTCTCCAGCACTTTTAGTAGCAGGTCTGTGCACTTTGTACAAGTGTGCTGGGAGCTGTTGATGAGGCTGTGCTCACACACCAATTGCCAGCTCAGGGGGAGGATGCTGCTCTACACTGTGTGTTTTATACCAGTGCTGCTTTTTGCCTGAAATGTGTGAGTGCCCACTCTGGGCTGCTCTGACATCCACGAGGCATCTGCAGAGAGCCACTTCCATGGAGGCCAGTTAGACATATTTCATCAGGATGTGGTGCCATGGGAATGACAATGTAGCTGTTGGTTAAAAACTTGGTTTTTAACGTCTGAAGTCAGACACACCTGTGCTGTGCCCCCACCCTGGACATGTGCCATCCCATATGCCTGCCCTTCTTTCAGCAGTGGTCTTTATTTCAGTGGTGTGTGCTTACTCACCCAGACCTCTTATCTCCACTAAATCAGAGCTTTCTGAAGCCCTTGTGTTTTCTGTAGCACTCCCCTTATCTCTGTTCCTTCCCAGAGCTGGGCAGGGGAGCAGGGAACCAGGAGGGGCTGTAAATGCCTGTTTGCTCTGCAGTGATGCTGTGTGGCTTAACAGCAACAGGCAAGGCTGAGAGCACCTGTAGGACAGCTGGCTTTTCTCAAATTGCTGGGCAATTGGGGGTTCTGCAAGGTGATTTTATTTTTTAGGGTCTGAGGCAATGGGATTTGTAGTGTGTTGATGCAGTCCAAAATTGCAGCTTCTCGTGTGGTTTGCAGGTAACAGAAGAAGACTGAAAACTGTCTTGCAGGTTGCTGTCAGGTGTATCTGTGGTCATGTCACTGCTCTCTGTCCCCTTGTCCTTCTTCACAACCATCAGAATAAGGATACTGTGAAATCCTGTGGGAATTCCCCGTCCCCAGGGCAGGGCAGCAGCTCCACAGCTCACCTTTACCCCAGTCTGTAGCCAGAGGTGCAGGTTTGGGCCATGACACCAGGCTGCATCTGCAGGTGCTGTTTTGGGGAAACCTGTGCAATGTGAGTACACCTGGATGAGGTATGAATGCCTGCTGTGGTGCAGGCAGCTGTGTGGGTGTGCATATCCTTGGAATAATGTCTGGACAGTTGTACAGCACTGTCAGTTTTGTGTTTGTAGGGCATCTGACCTTTCTTTTGCTAAGGCTTTCAACAAGTCAATTTATGGTCTTGGAAGGGACCACCCAGAGCATGGTTTTGTGGCTGGGGAGAAGGAAGGGCAGGAACTCTTCAAAGAGCAGAGGAGACAAAATTACTCCTGTGGCCTGTATATTGATTTCATGACCTGTGAGGCTCCGAGGCAGATGCCAGTCTGCTTTGTGTGATCTTGGCAGAATGTGAGCCGTGTCCCTCCGCAGCAGGGGAATGGAGGCGATCACGTTTCCCCGGGCTGATCCGATTGCTGAGGCTGTGAGTGATCCCTGTGCCTGGGAACGGGGCTGGGAGGCATTGCAGGGCTCTGGCTGTGCCTGGCAGGCACACATCTACTGCAAACCCACCTCAGCAGCCCTGGAGACGAGTGCCAGACTGTACTGCTTGTAGCTCTGCTGTTTGCATGAATGGCTTTGCCTCCCTGCCTTTGAAGATGCTGATTCTCTTTTGAAAACAGGACATCGAGAATCTTTCTTTAGACGTGTTGAAAGACACTATTTACAAATGTTTATCCTGGAAAATATGTATGAAGCTCCCCTTGGGAGCAGAGCTGCACAGTACAGTGGCCTCCTATGGACTGAAGTACAGCTGTCTGACTGCTCTTGTCCTGCTGAGATCCCACTTCTTCCCAATAGCCACTTATTGCAGACCCCATGGTGTTCATGTCACTGTTACACATGGGGCTGTATTCAATGCTAAATTGCACTTGAAGGGCTCTGCCTCTAGAACTGCAAGTGTTCAGCAAAGGGTAGAATTATTTTATTTATTTATGGCTGCTCTAAAGGTGTTTTGGGACATTCACACCAATAAAAGATCAATAAAAGCTTCTTGTTAATCTCCTAGTGGCATGATGTGCTACAATAATTCTACTGCCAGCTGCAAAGTGCCAGCCTCATGTCCTGGTTCTTGCTCCAAGGAGCAGCAGAGATTGCAGATTTCAGCAGCAGTGTGGGGTCATGTGCATGTCCCTGCCTGAATCAGAGCAGATCCCAGAGCCTGATCAAGCTGAACTCCCTGTGCTTGGTGCTGATGGTCGCCCACATGTCCAGTAAGGACATGCACTGGGTGTTCCAGGCGTGCTCAATTTGTAATCCCCTATTTATGCTGTATCCATAACTAGTATCTGAGTTCCGGTCCTTTTTTTTTTCTTGTGTTGAGGGACAGTGAATCACCCCTGGTGATGTTATTTTCTGGGCAGGGAGTGGGGATAAGGACTTGGATTTCTGCAGTGGGGCACTGATCAGTTACCATGTCCCTACACTGCCAGGAAGGAGGGAACGTGAGCTGGCTGGGGTGTTGTCTTTGGTGCCAGCCTGGAAAGGCTTTGGGGTTTATTTTCCCCACATCCCAACGTCAGCAGCGAGTCTTGGTGCAGCTCAGCATTCCTGCCCTGCGTGCCTCAGTGTCCCTGGGGCTGGGACAGGATGTGAGTGCGTTCTGGCGTGGTGGCCCTGGGTCGGGTTGCTGAAAGGGAGAGGGTGACAGGTGCATGGCCAGGGCTGCAGCACAGCTCCTGTGCTCTGCAAATGAAAGGGCCTGGGTTTGGAACGGGGTCAGGAGCACGACTGGGACACACCGACGGATGTGCTCGAGGAGCTCTGGCTGTGCTGCTTCCTCCCGTCCCTGGCTGCTGCCTCAGCCAGGAATTCGGTGTGAGGAATGTGAGCAGGTGGGTTGGTGCTGCTGGTGCTGACTGAGCAGAGCACTTACAGCAGTGTGGTTTGCAGTTGGCCTCCTTCTCCTTTGTGTGCCAAGCCCTTTGTGCCCAGGCTGGCTGGAGGTGTGCTGAAAGCATCAGTCCTCAGCCAGGTGAAGCTGTGGCAGATGGGCTGGCTGCTCTGTCAGCAGCAGGACGTGCTTTGGGCAGGACAGAGGAGCGTGGGGCTGTGCAGGGAGCAGAGTGAAGCTGCTGTGGCTGTCTGAGCCACGGGGGCTCTGGGCTGGAGAGCAGAGTGACCACACGTGTCTGCAGCGTGCGTTTCTTCATGTGGTGTTTATTTGTTGTGCTGTTTGTTCTGGCACAGCCCGGGCGCATGCTGGGCTGGATAGTGCTGGAGAACAGCGTGAGCTGACCCTGCTTCTCAAAGAGAAGTCCTGAATTTACCAGAAGCATCTTTTCTCCCAGTGGCTGGTATGTAGCAGCCAGGGATTCAGGAAGGGAAGGGGAGTCTCTTTGCCCGTGGCACGCTTCGTTTTGGGAAGTGCCTTTGGTGTTCAGCATAGCTGCAACACACCTGGACAAAGGCTTCAGGCTTCAGTTTCCCCACATCTACAGGACACAGAGTGCATGGGATGGGGCATGTGGAAAGGCTTTGGCTCTGGGTTCTGCCTTCCCTCTTCCCTCATATCTTCTGCTGGCCCTTTGAAGGGTGTTCGGTGCTTTCCACAGGCAGCAGTGACAGCCAGCACACAGGATATGGCCATGGTGGGGACAGTCAGCAGCCTGCCCCACGGGGACTGCCCTGTGTCCCACCACATGGCAAGCCATCAGTTTCCTGTTGTTGGTTACAATAACACAGCATCTGTTTAAAAACAACACACATTAGCCCTCCCTCTGAAAGAATTTGAACCTGTCATGAAAGTTAGAGGAGAAACATTTTCCCAGACGTCTCATCCAAAATGGAGCATTTCTGTTCTCCTCAGCTGCTTGTGCTTCTGGGAAGAGCACTCAGTGCACCCAGAGCAGGGATTGCTGAGGTGTGGGGCAGAGAGCACTGACCTGGGCAGTGCCCATCCAGCAGGACCCTCTGTAGCCTGGAGCAGAGGCAGATTTGGGCAGCCTTCAGGTGGTGAATGAGCCATGGCACAGAGCTTCCTTGGCAGATAATGTGTAGCCCTGCAGCATCATCAGTGACTGCCTCCAGAAATCAAGGTGCACTCAGGGTGTGGAGATGAATGGTGTTAACATGCAAGGAGAGGGAGAGGGGTCCTCTCATCCTTTGGAAGGGTTAGTGTGAGGCTCTGGCCTGGGCAAAGCAGTGTTTTCTTTGCAAGCATGTGTGCCAGTTGTTATTCCCTGTGTTCATGCTGGCATGGGCTGGAGGAGCTGGTCCCAGGGACAGTTTGAGGGAGTGGAGTGTCATCCCAGGGGTTTGGGGACATGTCAGCATCACCCAGAGTGTATCAGCTGAAGCAGTGTGGGGTGGAGATTAAAAAACTCCCTGGTATTTCACTGGATGATCGAAACCATACTGAAAATCTCTGCCAGCCTCAGTTGCTGCATTTCATTAAATAAAACCAGAAAAAAATCTCTTCATCCTCTTGGAGTCGAGCTGACAGGGGCAGACAAAAACCATGTTATTGATATCACACTCACAATATGATCTTATCAGCCCCTGTAAATTGTGACCAAGTTTGACTCTTTCCTTGGATTGATTTAGGAAGGTTCCTCTTCCCCAGAAATTACTTTTCCAGATGCTTACTTTAAAGGGAAAAAAAATAGTTAGGGATTTTCTTTGGCCACCTTTCCAGCTTCCAGCTGTTAAGTGCTGGAAATGTGTTCTTCATTATGTTCAAGAGAGAAATGTTTCTTTCTTCCGATCGGGGAGGCAATAAATATTTCACAACATAATGTGCTGTGGACAAGTGAGTCAGTGTGGTTTGTTCTCTGCAGCAGCCTGGGGAGCCAGAGTGATGGACAGGGCAGGGACTCAGCTGTCCCAGGCTGTGCATGTCACTTCATTGGATTATAGATTCCACAACCAAGTGTCTGGTTCTGCCTTCAGGACCAAGCCCCGCAGCAGAAATAGCAGCAATCCTTAGCAGCCCCTTTGCATTCACTTCCCAGCTAAAGCCAGCACTTAAAGCTGCCTCCTGTGACTCCTTTCTCCTCATCTGACCCCAAAGCAGTTGAGTTTGGGCTGAGCCTGGTGAGCTGGCACTGGGGCTATTTTGGATTAAGAGGAGGAGGGGTGAATTCCAGTTTTGTGGATTACTCCATCCTCTGCCAGCATTGGCTTTGGTCCTGGCAAGGATGCTCCAGCTTGCTTCTGGTGGTCTTGGCCAGCATGGCCTGGGCACTTCCACAAATTAGAGAATTGCAGGATATCATCCAGCACTCATTCCAGCTAATGTTGGCTAGTTAACCTGCCAAAGTTGGGCACTTTCCTCTTTGGTCAAGAAGGTACAGGGGGTTAGAACAGACAAACTTGGGCATCTGCAAGAGTTTCTGTCTGTAGTGACTGCATCCAGCGTGGAGGTGGCAGGGGATGGTGGTGCCAGGGACAGCTGTGACAGTGTCCAGATCTGAGGGGATTTTCTTGGCAGAGATGGAGATGGGAACTGTCATTGATGGGAACAGCAGCCCATGACCTAAATCATGGAAGTGGTGGTGTAACCAGGGTGCATCCATGAAGGAGTCCTGGGAGCAGAACAGCAGTGGTTGATGCTGTAGGTGATAATTCATAGTGTGAAAAGAAAAAATATCAAAAGTGCTGTGGACTGATTAAAATCTGAAGGAGTATGAGGCAGCATGAGCCCCAACAGGGAGATGAGATGACAGAAAGAGCTGAGCTGGAAATACTGAAAAAAAAAAAAAAAACTGAAAAAAAACCTGAAGTATTTCTCAGACAGGAAATGAAGGAACAGCCCAGTGGGTGAGGGAAGGTGGGTGATTCCCAGGGTTGGGAATTCTCCTGAGTCTCTGCTGTCATCCCTGTTCTGCACCTGGGATGGGTGGCTTGCATGCAGCCCATGTGGCCTCTGGGGAATGTAAGGAGGCACAGGAATGGGAATGTTGGGCAAGTTACACCCGTAACACAGCTGTTGCTGTTGTTCTTGCCATCTCTACAAATCCTAATCTGGAGCCTAAATCACCTGTTGTGCTCCCTCCTGCCTATGTGCCTTTAAAAATTATTCCATTCTTTTTGCTTCTCACATTTTCTATGGCAACAGCCCAAAACTAATGGGAAAGGCAAGATGGGACTTTTTATATGTTCTAGACCTTTATTCCCAATATGGGAAATGCTTTAAAAATATCTACTTTGACCACAAAAGTTGCAGCATATTTTCACTTGAAAATAATGTTTAATGAGATTTTTTTTAAAAACTAATTAAAATACCAATAGAAGCAGGAGGGTATAAGCCAAGCACTAAGAAAAAACCCTTGAGGATAAAATGAGTCTGTGAACAATTTGGTGTTGAACTCTGTGGGAATGGGACTAAATCTGCAAAGTCTTCCCAGACATCCTGACATCATTGGGAGCCCTAAAAATAGCCCAAAACGTGAATAGCCTGGATGGCCTCAAAGCTGCTTTTCAGGACACTTTTAGTGTAGTCAGAGTAGGTGAACACCCTGCAGCACAGCCAGGATTCAGGAGCCCTGATGAGCAGGGGTGTTGTTAATTGGTTACTGCTCTTCATTAGCATCAGTCTCTGATGGATGGGGCTGCCGGGTTTGCTCCTGCAGTGAGCAAACAGTGCTGGGGCTCAAATCTTTCTTTGGGAATGTGCAGTGAGTCTAAAGGGCCCAGTTAGGTGGGTCCCAGGGGGGGCTGTTCACAGAGGAGCACAGCCCTGCCTGCTGCTGGCCCCTGTGCTGGCCCAGAACCCACCCCAGGGATTTGTTCCTGGGCTCCAGTGCTGGCCCCAGGGCTGGCAGGAGATGCAGGCAGAGCAGGAAGGTGCTTGGAGGGAGCTCTGCTTTGGAGCAAAGCAGCCAATTTCCTTTCACCACAGACAAGCCTTATCTGTGGAGATTATGCTGGTCTCCAGTGGAGCCTCTGGTGTCAGAACCGTGCTCTTCCTGGGCAGATAGGTTTGTGCAAAATTCCCAGCAGCAGCCTGGAGTCTGACATGGCTGTGACTCACAAGCCCAGGACTGTGTGGGAGGTGCTGGGACCAGCAGTTCGGGGCTTTTTGGTTTTTTTTTCATATTTCATCTTTTTGGTATTTTTTTAACTGGCAAATGAGAAGAGCTGCAGGACCTGTAGTCCTGGGCATTGTGGAGAGGCTCAGCTCAGGTGTGTTTTGGGGCATCTCCTGGATGCCTGGCTGCTGTCCTGGGTCTGTGCAGAGGTGTGGGTCCTGCTGTGCTGTCAGGAGAGGGCTGCCCACCCCCTGGGGCCTGTCCTGCTGCTCTGACATGCGTGGGGATTTCTCCCAGTAGTCATGCATGGATGTTGTCCAAGGAAAAGGTCTTCTCTGGGACGTGTTCTCCTCAGCCAGACAGTGAAGGTTGTTTTCTCCAGCTCCTGGGAAACGCTGCTCAGTGCACTCTCACAAATACAACTGCAGGAATCAACTGCTTACAGGGTTGTTGTCCAAAAAGTTTGCAGTGTGAGTTGTAGATAAGCTGCTTAGTCCATCATACCCAAGAGTGGACCATAGTTTATCTTCCTGGCACAAACATGACTGAGATGTGTTTGCCTTTTTCCCTGCTGCTGTGATCCCAGTGGATGCTGCCTAGCTTGACGTAACCAATGGGCTGCAAAGGGGTTGGTCGGGGGGAATTTTGTAGTTATCTTCTTCAGCCTGGAGAGGTTATTTCTCCTCATCTCTTCATTCAAAACCCCCTCCTGCCTCTCCAAGTGTGCTGGGTAGCCCAGTTGATGAAGATTTTGGGCTGGTGTTTATATATATATATAATTTTTTTAGCTCATTCATATTGTTCTGTGATGCTCTATGTTCTTTTTGAAGCTGGGGCAGGAAGAGGCTGGAGATAAGACAACAATGAAAGGCTGGAATAAACCCTGCAAGCAGAGATAACGTACTTCAGAGAATATGGTGAACTGGCAGAGCAGAAAGTTCAAGGAAATCTGAACTTTTGGCCACTCAGGATGATTACTTTTCCCACCAACTGCTCTGCACAGCCTTGCCTTGTGAGGTACCTGAGACAGCTTTCAGTTTAATTGGGACCACCTGTTACATACAAATTGATTCTTTTCAGAGTTGTATGACATCATATCTATTACTTCGCTGTTTTCTTTTTTAATACTGGTCCATTTAAAGGATTTTAATCCTTAATACCTGGCCTAAATCAAAAGGTTTCTCATGTACCCTTCTCAGCTTTTCCTCCCCTGCATTCCTGTTCCACAAATCCGTCTTGTGATATCTGACACTTCTACAACGAGGAGAAATTAATCACGGTGCATTTTGTCTTGATTTTGCACCCTCCCACCCCAGCTCATTGGGAAGTTGGTGTTATATCATCGGGGTTTTGCTAACCCTGTGGAGAGAGGTCTCCTTCCTGCCTGCATTGCAGGTTTCTGTCTCTAAATGCCTGGGTTTGGGAGGTGTTGAAGGCAGGGTGATGATGGGGAGATACAGCGAACTACAGGAACTGGTTGAAGGCTCACACTGGCTCCAGGGGGTTTAAGACATGTTCAACCAAAAATCCTTTCTTGAAGGATGGTTTTGAAAATAGCTGAGTATTACACCTCTCAGGACCTCGATTCTCAGGCTGAACCCAAACTGAGAACCAGGCAGACTCCTTTCTGACTTCTTTGCTTGGCTTGAAATGCCCTTGGGGGTTCCATATTTGTAGGCTCCCCATCTTCATTGGGGTGTAATTTACCCACAGACAGGGTTTGATAAGTTTAGACATCAGCAGTACAGTGTAGGTGCCACATGAATTTGCCTCAGTACCCCCAAACCCTCAGCAGCCCACGCTGCTTCCCTACAGAAGTGGTGCAAAAATCGACGTCCCGGCTGTGCCACTTTTTAATTGCAGAGCACAAGAAACAAAGTGGTACGAAAGGTCAGACCAGATTTTTTAGTGAGTAGCTGTTTGGAGGAAATTGAGGAATTTTGGCCCGTGCAGGCTGAAATTCCTGCTTGGTTGTGTGGGAGCTTCAGCTCGGGGGAGGCAGCTCTGCTCGCAAATCCATTGAGGCTTCACCCGGGCTTTTATTTAAAAGGGCACGAATGGCTTGCACCGTGCAGGCTGTGCTGTGCTGGCCTGTAAGAATGGCAACTGGGGGAGGTGTGAGAAGAGCCCCTCTGCCTCCTTCCTGGCAGGCTCAGGGAGAAGGAGGAGAAGACCTGAGCACACCAGAGGCTCTGGGTTCTGCTGGGGGGGCAGCGCTTTGTCCCAGCTGTGCCCATACATCTGGGTCTGGAATGTGCCATGGTTTAATGGCTTGGTTTCATCACATTTCGCTGCCAAAGTCACGGATTCCTCCTGTATGTTTTAAAAGCAAACAGTCCATGACTGTGGACGCTGTTCCCTGTGTGTCAGCACGCAGGCAGCTGGGGGAACATTTCAACCAAATTAACCCAGAGCTGTTGGATTATTCTATGAGGAAATGAGAAAGATGAGTGGCAGCAACTGATGAACTCTGGGTGAAATCCTCTCACGGTGGTGATGTCATTGGCAGGTAGAGGAATGAACGTGGACTTTTAATGGAATTCTTTTCCTTGTGCTCAAGGTCAGAGTTTCTACCCTGTTGGACTGCACGTTGATAAACAGGAGGTACCAGGCAGGGCTGTCGTTAGTAAAAGTATTACAGCTCTTGACTTCAAGCCCATTCCTGCCTGTCCCAGCAGCAGATGCCCAGGGAGGCCTTACAGACAATATCTACAGCTGCTGGGACAGTTTGGCAGTAAGGAAGGGCCTGAGCGGGGCTCTCCTCCCAGCTGTGCAGTGCCCAGTCACTGGGGAAGAGAAGGGTGACAGGTTTGTCTCTAAATCTTGACTTTCTCTCCAAGAACTAATGGATAGATCAGGGGTTTTTTAGCCATGTGGGGAGAGGTTGTGGCAGTGCCATCCTCTCCTTCATGTATCCTGTCTGTAGTTTGAGTCTTCTTCACAAAGCACCCAGCTGATGTCCCTGAAATAGAGGGGTGAGATTGTTCCCTGAGCAAAGGCAGCGCTGGGATCAGCCTCTCTTGAATATTGTCCATGTGAACTGGGGCATTGGAGGATGACCCAGATGGACTTAAAAGGTTCATTTCCAGATCAGTGCCATGCTCAGTGTGAGGTACTGAGCCCTTTATCCTGGGCACAGGGACTGGTCATCTCCTTCCAGGACAGAGATGTGCTCCTTGTGTAGAATTTGCCATGGTAGAACGGGGCACTCCAAGGAGAAGTGGTTATTTCCTTTCAAAGTCTATCTGGCATTAAAAGCTGAGTCAGTTCTTTGCCATTAGTTACAAAAAACCTACTCTCCCTCTGTGTGGAGTGACAGCTCCCTGAAGAGACTCTGCTTCTCGCAGTCTCAAATATCTGCAGTCAGATGACATCCCTCAAGTCAGGCTTTTCATAGCAATTTCAGATTTAGGCTGCAAGCACACCAGGTAGTATTAACAAGCTGGAATTCCCCACTTTTTCTATTTATAGGTAGGCACTTTTTTCCTGTATGTTCTGGAATTACAAGAGTTTCTGCTGTGTTGTAGTTTTCATTTTGCTCAAATTAGTCTCAAAACTCCTGCTAGTTTAAGGGAGGGCAATTAAGACAGTGGACCAAGGCCCTTTCAAAATCAGCCTTGAGAACCATGTGGGTTTTTTTCTCTCTCATGAAGTAGGTGGCTGGATTTATTTAGCTGGCTGTATTTGAATGATTTCCAATCACTCTAGATTGGAAGTTGCTCTAGTAAATTCCTCTAGAATGCCAAATCTTCCTGGGACACCTGCTTATTGCTCACCTGTCTGCATGAAGCTGCTTGCAGGAGCTTTGGCTTTTTCACTTCTGCACCTTGGACAGCACATAGCTCTTCACAGTGGGAGCCATCAGGGAACTTTGTGTCTGTGTGAAAGAATTTTTTTCCTTTGAGCCACTTTTTTCCTTATTCCTCTTCTCATGTAATACTGTATTTTACTGGGAGGAAGACCCTGGTATGAACTGCCACTAATCCCGCCAGCTAATTATTAATTCACATATTTTCCTTCAACACACCACTCCTAAAAAAAAAAACAAAAACCACCCACACATTCCCAGAAGCTTCCTAGAAGCATTTAACCATCAAGGACAATTGACACCTCAAGGTAAATAGTCTGAGAACCTGAAATCCTGAATGTAGTTATAATGTCTTATCTCTGCAGCAGCAGGAAGTTTTAAGGATCTCTTTACAGCCACCTCTGTGCTGGGTTTCTGATGGTGTTTGCAGGAGGATTAAAGCAACTGGAGGGGGTGGGAGTCCTGGTGGAGGCAGCTGACCCTCTCCACATCCTCTGGCCTCAGTCAGCTCCTGGGCTGAGCTGGCCTTGCAGACCAGTGCTTGTACCCCTTTGCAGGGTGCCCAAGGACAGGGGAGTCCATGTAGCCATTCCCTGAGGGTGTGGTAGCTCAAGTTTGGGCTAAAAGACAAATATTTAAGTCTTGTCTTTCATGGCTTGCCTAACACCTTGCCCAGCAACTTAGGAAGTCACAAAGGCCATCTCAGTCAAGTGCAGGAATCTCCTGCACAGTGAGAGGCTGCTGTGGGCAAAGTCCTTCTCTGTAAGTGACTGAAGCCTCATCCCAAGGAATTCCAGCCATCCCCCCCTGTCCTGACCAGTTTTGCTCTGCCATGATGCCTCTGGTTACCCAAGTCTGGCTGCAGGGACCTTTGGGTGGCTGTTGGCACACACAGAGGCTGATCTGAGTTCAGAAGGGACTCCTTGCTGGGGTTTAAGCACAGCTTGTGTTTGACCATGTCCAGGTTGGTGTGTCAGCATCCCTGAACCCTGCACTTGTAGCTGTGTGGCATTTGCTGTTTGCAGCTCCAGGTAGGCAGGGATTTAGCAGGATTTGGCAGGATGTTCTCTGTGCCTCTCCTTGGTGCCAGCTGGCCGAACCTGCTGCCAGTCAGGCTCTTGCTGCTGCCCTGCCAGAGGTCATTTCTAAAACTTGGCTAGCCAGATCTTCAGCCCTGTGCAGACCACAAGCCATGGCACTGCTCTGCCCTGCCATGTGCCAAGTGCTGCAGATTGAGTCCCCCAGGGATCTCTGGCAGGAGGTCTGTGTGGCACTGGCAGGGGAAGGACAGAGGATGCTGTGAAGATAAAGCAGTGCTGTGTGTGAAATCGATGGACAAGCCAAATCCTTCTCAGAAGTGGTGTTTAAAGAAAAAATCCTTTGTGGAAAATGCTCCATCAGCTGTTCACCTAAGCCAAGCTGCTTAGGAAGGGAACAGGCACTGTTTAGAAAATAACATCATGAAGTATTGGGTTGCTGCTGCTGCTGCTTATGACACTGAGCAGGTTTCATGCTGGCTGGTAGCTCTGGATCCGTGGTTTCATGGAGAGTGTTTTCTTTGATCTCTCTCAATAAAACCCCGGAGTTTTGAGAGAAAAACTTGAAAACAGGTTGGTGCAAAATGGAGTCTCAGTGGTCACCTCTCTCCCCAGCCCTACTGAGGTGTTTAACAGCTGCCACTTTGCACCTCTGTCCTTCCCCGTGGTGAAAGGGATGGGTGGTTGTTTCTAAAGCCTGGTTGTCAAAATCTTGAGATACAAGCATAGGCAACCCTCTCATTCAGAACCCTGTAATCCCATGAATAACTTGGAAAAACATAATTTTCAGGAGTGAGAGTTTGAGACACAGACATACAAGAACAAGCCAGAAGTTGCTGTGAGGAAAAGAGCAAATCTGGGGCAAAGCATATTTCAGTGCACACCCCTCTCTCAAACACTGACTTTTGTGCTTTTATATGTGGGGTTTGTTTGCTCTCAGGCACTTGAGTATTTTATAAAAAAATGACTGGATAAAAAGCCGTGCCCACTTGGAGTGGGGGAAGCACCTTTGTTTGCTGCCTGGAAGGGTTGAAGGAGTTCTTGTGTGATTGAAAATAAAAGGTAGGCACACATTAAATGTGAGAGATTTTATTAAAGGATTTTGGTGGATGGGCTGGGGAGAAATAAATCTGCTGTAGGACAGCAGAAGCTCAGCAGGGGGACAGTCAGCTGTTAATGAGTAAATTCACTGCTTCCATGAGAATAAATGATTACAGGCAGAGGATGCAAAAGGGGCAGATCACTGACCTGGAGAAATTCAGAGTGACTCAGAAGCTCTCTGCCTTTCCAGGGCTTTTCCACCTCCTGCGTATTTGTTTGTGGGGATAAAAGGTGCACAAAAAGGCACCTTATTAGCTTTAGCTGCTGCAGTGGTGTGGTGCCAGCGCTGCCGAGCGTTTCCAAGGCTGGTTCATGGCAGCAGAGTGGACAGAGGTGACCTCTGCTCCCAGAGAGCTGTTTTTTCCCTGGCACTGTGGATTGATAACCCCATCCAGGCTCTGACATCTCCACGTTTTCCAGGTGGGCTTGTGGCTGCAGTGATGGACTAGGCAGTGCCTGGGGGGATGGATGGGCTTGGGAGGGAAAGTAAAATAATTTGATTTTTGAAAGTGGGGAAGAACAAATTAACGCTTCTCCACACTTTGTATAGCAGTTCTTCTTCTGCTTTCCCTGCTTCTAGGTTTTGCATGTGCCCCTAAACAGTGGGAATTATTAATTATTGCCCATGGCCTGGTGTTGAGCTGCACCTGCTCAGCAGGTCCATCTGACCCTCCCAGGAAATCCCAAGGGGGATGAGCAGTGCTGGTAATGCTGTCCACACACACTCCACAGGGGTCTGGAGCAGTGGTCAGGGAGAGATGAACTGCTTTGCTTTTACATGGTGCTATTTTCACAAGTCAATGCCAAAGGTAATAAATGTGGACTGTGGGAAATGAGTGATGGTTTACTGTATAAACTCCTCCTGCAGGGTCCAGGGCTGGGAGCAGAGCTGGGTTTTGCTCCCAGCCAGCACAGCCTGCCCAGACCTTTCAATCCCAGAACTAAAAAGAGCCTCTCTTGCTACTGGTGAACATGTAGTTGTCAATATTACAACAATGTGAAGATTTATTTTGGTTATTGAATGTTTCTGTGTGGCTTTGAGGTGCCTTGGAGGATCAGTGACACAGGACACAGAGCTGGTCCAGCTTGTCTCCTTCCCACATGTACCTCCCTGAGCTGGAAAAGTGAAATCAGTGTCTTGAGGAAAGGAATAGAGAAGAAATGTGTGAGTTTGGCATTATGTGCTGCTTACACAGAAGGATGGGTGAACAAATGGACAGAGAACTTGCTGCTCCAAAAGCAGCTGAGTTTCTCTTGACTTCCTGGAATCTCTTTTTACTCTTTAAGTCTTAGCACTGTCACACTGGGCAGTAAGCAGGATTATATTTAAATGCTGTTTTGGTGCTAGAAAAAGCTGCCCACCATCTAAAGACACAAATGGTTGGAGTGTGGGACACAGAGGAAATTCCCTCATCTCCATCTTCCCCTCCTGGCTCCAGCACTTGCTCCATCCTCCCAGGCACTGGGGCAGCTGCAAGTGATTGTTACTAAGGAAACTTGCTTCAAAACCACTAACAGCAACATCAGCTCCATGTAGAGATGTTACTATTTTCAAAGAAATCTGGTTGCTAATTAAAGCAGTGTCAGAATTTCCTGGCTGGAAGGTTGTTTTAGGAAATTCCAGAGGCTGGTCAAAGGTTGAGCTGTACCTGGCATGTTTTCAGAGGCAGGGGAAATAAGGGATCTGCCTGCCTGGAGACAAGTGTGAGCATCTAGTGTGGTGTTTCACCTCTTTTCTCCATGAAGAAAGGAAAAAAATGTCCAAAGTGGCTGGCAGCATAGAGGTTTTTATTCATCTGACTGATAATAGGAGCTAAATAAAGGCTTTGGAAAAAAAACTCAACCATTTCCCTTGCAATATTGGTTGGGCAGAACTGGAACTAAACATGGAATGAAAAGTCTGGCCAGCTCTATTTTTAGAGCTACTGCTCCATCTTTGCATCTGAGTTTTCTCAGCAGATGCACTGGAAACAGGCAATTTGCTGTTATTTTTTCTGGCCAGACTGTGATACTCTGCAAGATAAGGATGTTGGATGGAGGGGCAGGGGACTCGCCAGACTGGACAAAAATCCCCCTGAATACCAGGACATGGGTCTGGTTCCAGGTTTGGGGTCATTGTGGTCACAGACTCCTGAATATTTTCTGTGCTCCATTAGGAATGACCCTTCCATGCTGGAAGGGGAGGGGTTTTACAGTGTTGTCTGTTTTGTGTCCCAAGATTGCTGTCACAACTGGAATAAAATTCAGCAGCAGCAACAGCACTCAGCAGTGCTACAGATGGATTTGGGTATGGAGAGAGGAGTTGTGTTTGGCTTGGGGAGCAAATACCTGTCCTGTCTTTCAGCTGAGGTATTGCAGATGATCCATACCCAGCAAGAGCCAGAGGTTCTTGTGCTTTGCTGTGAAAAGCAGCAATAGAAGATAAGAGGTGTGCTAGCCCTGGTCTTGGGCATCTAACCCAGCCAGTGGGGCTGGGAATGGCCTTCAGGGAACTCCCAGCAAGCTTGGACACGGTTTTATCTGCAGTTCCCAGTGTGTGTGTGTGTGTGTCTCGTGACTCAAAATGCACTGTAACCATCTCTACCTCCTTCTTTCAACTGGAGAGGGCTGGAGGGGTCAGGAGCCTGTGGCTGCCCAACCCTGCCCTGCCCCAGGGCCATTTACACCAGAGCTCCCAACCAGCAGCACTGAGGTTTTTTCCTGGCTGTTGATTTTACTGCGTGGATCACTGAGCCCGAGGCTTGTTTTTGTGTCAAATTTCACTGTTTGGGCAAAAGCTGCACCGGTTTGCCTGCATGATAATCCCTGCTCTCTCCAGAGGGAATTTCTGAGAACCAGAAGCGTGCAAGGAGTTGGACTCCAGCAGGACCCCCTAGAAATTCCTTGGGATTGCACTGGGAATAAACTTATTATTGGCTCTGCAAAAAGAAAGGCAGAAGAGAGGGATGCACCTCACATTTCCAAGTTTGTGTTTGTGGTTGCTGTTCATTCAGAGCAGAGAATCTCCTGTGCCTGAGGCCAGAACGTGTACAGGTATTTCTGAGCCCCAGGGAATTTTGTCCAGCTTCAGGCAGTGCTAGATTCCAGCAGGAACATGGATTTATTCCCTGCAGAATAAAGCTGGAGGAGGGTTTAGAGCAGAGGGAAGGTGTAACTTCACAGGCTGGTGTTCAGCCCTGTTCCCATGCCAAGAGGCAGATGTTGAGCTGTGAGAACTGGTCCTGCAGAGAAAGCAGCTGCCTGAGCTGGAGCCTCTTGGGCTTCACTACCAAATAACAGCTCTGCTGAGAGGGTAAGCAGGCAGAAAAAGCTGCTCCTCCAAAAAAGCCGAGTTTTGTATGCCTTGACAACACGTATGTTGCACAGGGGAACTAGGGCAGCATTGAGGTCTGTTTTCCCTCAGTTTTTGAAAAGGATGCCTGTTTTCCCCCCTTGGCTGGGCTTGAAGGGCTTTTGGCAGCAGAAGACTGAGTTGGGTGACCACTTTAGTTTCTTTATTCTGGATGGCACCAGTCCTTAGCAGTGCAAACCCTGAGAGTGGTGATAAATCCCACCCTCCTGCCCATTCCCAGCTGGAGAACAGCCCTGACCTGCTGTGCTTGATCTTCACGTGGATTTCCCAGCCAGATCTGCTTTACTCCTCCCTGAGTATGTCTCTCAAGCCCCCTTAGACTACACCCAGGTGTGTTTTCAGGTGTCACCAGCCTGCAGTGGGAACCAGGCCAGTCCCCCTGGTAAGTGGAGGAGAGGCTGTCCCGGAGCCAGAGGAGCATTTGGGAGCCTCCTGAGGAGGTTCTTGCCTGAATGTCCTGCTGAGGGGGGAACTGAGCTGGTGCCAGCCCTCAGGGCTGCCCACATCCCCTTGCTCCATATCCACACACCAGCACTTGCACCCCTTGTCTGACTGACCCTAGCAAGATCCATGCTTTATAGACGACCTGGTAATTTAAATACCTCCTGCTTGCTTCTTGTGCCCTTTACTTGCCTGATCAGTGGCTTGTCAGGGCTGTTTTTGTTCCAGAGGCATGTCCTGTGGCTCAGCAATGCGTGTGGCCGGGCAGGGCTGAGGGGCTGGCTGCTGTTCTGGCTCCCTGCTTGGCTCAGAGGGCACGGAGCTGTCCTTCCCCTCCCCTCCCCGTGCAGAAATGTCCCTCTGGACACTCCTCAGGGGGGGTGTATGCTCATACAGCCCCAGCTCTGCTTGAGGAGGGACTCCTGGGCTATAAATCTCTGCCTTTCAAGCACTAAACTCCCTTTTGGGTTGTTCTTGACATTAGGAATTTCCTCTGATAAGAGAACTTTATTTGCCTTTAAATATCACTTTGTGACAGGATGATGGAGTGGGGATTCTTGGAGCGAGCCCGTGCCAGCCGGGGAAGGGAAATTCTGCTGGGCCTTTTGTTTCTCTCCAGCACTGACATTGTAGCTCTTTAAAGACTAGGTTTATTTTATACTTGGCAGGAGTGTGTGTGCACATGTCAGTGTCCAGACAAATGGGAGCAGCCCAGTGTTGGGGCTGTGCTGGAGCCAAGTGGGTCTGCTGCTCTCCTCTCCCTGTGGCACCTGGGGAAGAGGAGCTGTGCTGGGATTTTTCTGGAACAGGCTTCCAAACGTGGGTTGTGTTGGTGAAGCAGGGCTGGTATGTGGAATGCCTTAAAAAAAACAGAAAGGAGGATTTTGTGGTACTGACTGCAAGGTACAGTTGGATGTTCCCTGGCTAGCAGGCCAGTGTGTCACCTGTTACCCCAAAAAGAGCCCAAAGCCACGTCCCCAGGGCAGCATTGTAGCTGGTTTGTAATGCAGCCTGCTCAGGCTAAGCCTGAGGTGTCTCCCAGCACAACCTGAGTACAACCTGTAGCCACAAAGGCTGAGCTGTGTTTGCATTCAGTGGGAGCTGAGCTCCCTACTCTGGCTCTCTGCAGCAGCCCTGTCATGTCACCTTCCCTTTAGATACGAAGGGTTTCGCTCCACAGGCAGCTTGTGAGCAGCAGGAGCTGCAAAGCACCAGCTCATTTATTCCACTCGGATCCCATCAAGTTCTCTCTGCTCTTCAGGATGCCTCAAGCAGCCAATTAACTCTGTGTTCCTTTCTTGCAGCTCTTCCACGTCGCGTATGTCCTGATCAAGTTTGCCAATTCCCCTCGTCCTGACCTCTGGGTGTTGGAGAGATCAACTGACTTTGGCCTCACCTACGAGCCCTGGCAGTATTTTGCCTGTGAGTATGATGGGGCTGCAGCTCAGGGCCAGGTAGTGAGGCTGTGGTGAAGGTAACTCTGCAAATACAGGGTTGGGTTTGGAGCTGTTCCTGTGTCATTGCTGTGATGCAGCACATCTTCTGTTTCACCAACCAAATAAAGCTGCAAGAGTTGAAGGTTAAATGCTCCTCAGGACAGGAGAACTATTTTGCTCTCTGGTGCTAAATGTATTTTTTAAAATGCTGTCATGACGTGTAGAGGGGTGCCAAAGTTGGCACCAGTGTCTGCAGTTGGGTGTTGTTGGTCTAGGTCTGGAGGTGAGATTTCTTATCATCTCCTTCCCTGTACCATCCCAGACTGTATTTCAGCTCCTGCAGAAGCCAAGCAGCAGCTCGCTTCCAAGTGGCTGCTATCACAGAAAAGTCTGGATGCAGAAAACTTTCCCTTGTGCTTATCAGTACCGGAGATTGGATCCAGCCTGTGCAGGGCAGGGAGCCGCTGTCCTGCTGCTGTGCAAGGTGGGATCAGAAACAGCTGGCTGGAAGGGAGATCCAGTCTGTGCATTTGGCTTCCCAGCTCTCTGATTAAAACCTTAAGAAACAGCTGGTTCTACAAAGCTCTTCTCCCAGAGGGTCTGTGGGGTAGCCGGATGCCGAGGAACTTGTTAACCACCAGCTCCTCCCAGGAGCAGCAGCAGTAATTGGGAGAAGATGTGAGTTAAGATCTACAGCCAGAGCTTAAAACCTGGCAAGAAAGGACTTGGGAGTGCTCAGAGGCCTTGCCCTGGGCTGTCCCTGAAGGCTCATATTTCTGGCTTACCTGTCAGGCTGTGCTTTGGATTTCTGGCCTCTTCGTTGTGCAAGAAAGAGCTGCAGACGAATTACCACTGTGTTGCCTTAGCATGGTAGCTCCTCTCTGGGGTGGATGTTTTTGTCATTGCTGTGTGCTAGTAGGGAACTACTGCTGTCAAACTCCTGCTTTGCTTTTTTCTGTCCTCTCTGAGAGTTTTTCTGCCAGCTCTGAATCCTCTCTTGGGGCCCATTACAGTCGTGTTCCTGCATGGTCTGGAGCTGCACAGGGAGCTCTTGCCCCACTGGCACGTTCCTGTGCTGCTACGTCTGGAGTTTCCTTCCTTCCCAAAACATCAGGCCCTGCTACCACTCCCCTGGAGAAGGGAGATGCAGGGACACAGCCCAGTGGAAAATTCCCATGGAAATAAAGAGGTGGCTGCTCCAAAACCTGCCAGATTTGTGAGCAGAAGAAGTCCTATGATGAGGGTTATTTTTATCACAGGGAATTCTGTAGGTGGTCTGACAAAAACACTGCCAGGTCAGTACCAGGGTGAAAAGCAGCTGGCAGAAAAGCAGGGTTTCTTCAGAGCTGCCAGTGAGCCTTGCCAGGGGTGACACTGGCACTGTCTACGCTGGCTCAGTGCTGTCCCTCGAGCTGCTCACAGGAGGTGCCAAGGTGCTTTTGGGCTTAGCTCTGTGGGAGGAGGGAGAGCTGACTGCTGGATGAGGCTGTGTCCTGCTCTGTTTCCTTAAAGCACTGCTTGAGTTAAAGGCCAATGGGTTCCTCTGTTTTAGCTCAGAATGCCCAGCTTCTGGCTCACGTGGTGGTGCAGATTTTGCAATAACTGGAGGAGTTCTTTGGTTTTCCTGAGAAGCTCCTTGGGCTGAGCATCCTGTCTCCATGCAGCCATGGCAGTGCTCTAGAAATCAATCATCTTGAGCCAGTGGTGACAGGTTCCTTGCCTGGGGCTTTAAAAATAAATGGCCTTTAAAAAAGCACCTAGTGAAGCAAACCTTGGCGGCCAGAGACCTGATGTTAAATATCTCCACATCTTCCTGTGGATGCAACTGAGCTCTTGCTGTTGCCAAAACGGTGTTTCCCAGAGCAAGGCCACATTCTGGAGGCAAGGTATGGGTGGGTGAAAGCCAGAGGTGAAGACAGGGAGGCAGAAATTCTCTGTTCTCCCTTTGCTGTTTCTTCTACCTGGCTCAGCCTACCCCTGCAGCACATGGAGTGGGGGACCTGCCTTCTGGAGGCATACTAAGACAGATTTTGGAGGATTATTCCCATGAATTGGGTTAACATTTCCCCTTTAGTTTCCTCTGTGAGCTGAGCAGTGCTGGCAGGAACAGGAGATTGTGTTTGCTGCCTTTTCTTCCTTTTTCTCCCCATGCAAACACCCTCAGGAGCACTGCAGTGACATTCACTTGAGCACACTCTGCTGTGAGCTCCTGGCACAGGTGAAAAGGGAGTGGGAAGGAGCAGCAGCCTTTGTCAGGCCCCTCCTGGGGGAACAGTCCCTGAGAGTAGCAGGTTTTTGCCTGGGTAGATGTAGGTGCTCAGCACCCTGCACAGTCAGGGTGCCCCAGTAGTGGTTTGGGTGGCTCTGCCAGCACAGGGATGTCACACATCCTGGGGACAAGGTGCTGGACTTGCAGGAGCAGTCCTACTGGGAAGCCAGGCCATTCCTGTAGGTGCAAGGAGAGCCTTGGCATTCAGTGTCACCCAGCCAGCAGAGTGGCTGCCTGGTGGTGCCTGTTCCCTGACTTAATCCAGCCTTGCATTGCCACTTAGTGGCAGGAGCCCTCGTTTGCTGTCCCCAAGGAGTGGTTCTTGGTGGCTTTGGCATTTCTGGTTTGTGGCATTGGTTTAAGAGCAGAGTTCAGAGTGAGGTGTGAGGAGGGAACCTGCAGTATTCAGGAGAGGCAGAGCAATGGCTTGCAGGATGTCTGCTTGTCCCCCCTGCCTGGTGGGAGACGTCCCAGCAGTGGCAGTGGCCTGTGGTTGCTCCTGTTGTGCGTTCTGTGCTGGCTTTGGGAGTGACCCAGGAAGTTCAGGAGCCACGTGAAATGATGGTGCAGCTCCATCAGGAGCAGAGCCCTGGCAGCAAGGAGCCCTTCTGCAGTTCAGTGGAGCAGTGTAGCAAATCCACTGCCAGCAATGTAAGAGATTGAGACTAGAATTAGACCTCAGACTGGTTAAACTGTGAGTTTAATGCCAAACTGAGGGGTGGGTTTCTCTGCAGGTGCTGGCAGTAGGTACAGTGGCTATTCTGACCTTCCTCATTTACTGCAGGGAGGTGATCTGGGGAGTTTTCTGCCTGTTACTGTTAGAGTGACACCCTCCCTTCCTGGAGGACATGTCTTTAGCCATGACAGAGTTAATGCTACAAAGCAATCTCTGTGTGGTAAATGCTTAACAAGGGTTGTACACCCATCTCTCCTGTGGTCAGCGTGGGAAAATCCACAGAGGGCTGGGAATTGTTCCTTTTGTCTTACTGCTCCCATCTCTGGTTGATGAACAGCTTCCAAGAGGGACTGCATTGAGAAGTTTGGGCAGCACACTGTGGACAGGATCACCAGGGATGACCACGCCATCTGCACCACGGAGTACTCCCGGATCGTGCCTCTGGAAAACGGGGAGGTGAGCAGGTGCCTGTTTGCATCCCCTGGAGCTTCCAGGGTTACTCACTGGCTGTTGGTACTCCACTTGGATACCACTTAAAGTACTCAGTTAAACCAAATGAGATTGACAGAGGACTAATCCAGTCATCTGGTGACTGGGTTCAGCTGAGGGAGAGATTGATTTCCTCCCACCCCACAGGATTACACAGATTTGTTCTCACAGATTCAAGAATGGTGTGGGTTGGAACCACCCAGTTCCAGAGCAGATACACCTTCTAGTAGAGCAGGCTGCTCAATGCCCAGTCCAACCTGGCCTTTTCCCTCCTGCCATTCACAGATTGTGGTCTCTCTGGTAAACGGGCGCCCAGGAGCCATGAACTTCTCCTACTCTCCTCTCCTGCGGAATTTCACCAAAGCCACCAACATCCGCCTGCGCTTCCTGCAGACCAACACTCTGCTGGGACACCTGATGGGCAAAGCTCTGAGGGACCCCACGGTCACCAGGAGGGTAAGGCAGGCCTTGGTACCTTGTGCTGGTGAGGTGGAACTGTTGGAGGCTGTGCAAGGCAGCTCTGGGGAGAGGACACCCTGGGTGCTGCCTGTGGGGATTTTCTCTCTGTCTTGCACCCCCTAAAGCTGAAGGCATCTGCAGCAGATGCTGCTGTGGCTGGCTCGGGAAGACACCAACAATTTGAAACTGGGAAACACCTCTTGGTGTCACATGTGGCTTTCTGGCTGTGCTGGGAGTCCCCCACTCATAAGCAATAGGCTCTGTTAGGGGTGGTGGATCTTACCATAGGCAGATCCTGCAGCCTGCAATGTCACTGTAAGGGAAATATCCCAACACATCATTTTACTGGATAAAGTCCTGCTGAATCTTGAGTAGAATGGTTATCAATCTGATTTGTAAAAAGAGTAATGGCCACCTTTCCTTGTGCTTTGCAGTATTACTACAGCATCAAGGACATCAGCATCGGCGGGCGCTGTGTCTGCCACGGCCACGCCGACGTCTGCGACGCCAAAGACCCCAACGACCCTTACAGGTACCTTCTGCAAAATCCCAGCTCTGTGTGAAAGCTTTTGAGTTACTGTTCTAAGAATAGAAGATGACACCAGTGTTAGTTGTGTCCTGTCCTGAGCCTGTAATTGTGCCATAAGTGCTCCTTGTGTCTCTGCCTTGAGAAAGAAGCAGAAACTGCTCCAGTCAAAGTAGCAAAAGTCACACTTTTTGTCGGATTATTTTTCAGCCAGATCAGCTCCTTGGTCGAGTTTCCCTGTCCATAATTTTGCCAATCCACTGGAGCAGAGTGTGAGAATGAGAAGGAGGGATATTGATGTAGAACAGGGAGGTTTCCCATCAAAGTCCTGGGATAATTTCTGAACTTGTGCAGAGGAGTCTCTTGCTTCCCATGTGGCTTCTTCAGCATTGGGGCAATGCTCTCATAAATAGATGGTCTCCCATGAAACCAGAGACTGCTTCCCATTTCTACTCATGAGAGCCATAGATTGGTTATGTACGTATCTGAACAACCCCTTGCAAAAGAACAGGAGTGTGTAAAGAAGTTACATTTTGGCTAATGGAACTTCCCATCTGCCTTGGCAACTTGGAATGCCAAAGAGCTGCTTCAGGCCATGGAAGTGTTGCTTTTAGCCATCTGTTTGCAGCTTGAATGTTGCCTTTATGAAAGGGATGGGTAGATTCAGCTGGATGAGGGGAGCTTGTATTTCTTTCTCATCAGGATCATGTAGAACTTTTGGATCGTCTAAAATAAAATTCCAGTAAGTCCCAGCCAAGGTTAAAGCTGTTAAGTATTAAAACAAAGATGTATTGGTAAGCAAGCCTGCCTGAGTGTGCCAAACTCTGACAAAAGGAAGTTCATAAATATTTGAATGTACAGTTGCTTGTTTTTCAGACATTGGTGTTTGCTGGATGCAAAGTGCACCTGTGTGCTGGGCAAAAGGCTTCATGGGGACAAGTGATTCTTTAACATGGAAATGCCAGGACCTCTCTTGGGTGTATCAATGGCTTGGGGCTCTCCAAGAGGGAAGGAAAGTTGAACAAGGAGAGATATGTTGGATATCCTTGTTCAGTGCCACTGCTGCTTGCAACCATCTCTGTCTCCCAAAATTCCTCTCCTCCACTCTCATTTGGATGCATTTGGCATCTTCACTCTTGGCCCCAGCCTGTTCTCTGCTGTTGCAGCACATGTTGGTAAGCAGCTGTTGCATTTCAGCCAGAGCAGATCATGCTGGCCTGAGGGAGAAAACATTTCCTACTTGTGTACTCTGTACAGTCAGAACACAACAGCTGTAAGTCCTTTGGGAAACAGCAGGAAAAGGTGCTGGATAAATAGATCCTCTCATGGCATTGCTGTACCCTTTAGCAAGCCCAGGCAAGTCAGCAGAAATCTGATACTTTCAGTTGAGAAAATGAGCAATTGATGAAATGCTGCCATTTTCCAGGCTGTGAGAGCAGCTGTGTCCAGCCTTCCCCTTGAAGTGGGCACTGCTGGGCAGGATCCCAGCCCTCCTGCCCTGACACAGCACAGAGCCAGCCTGGGGGTGTCTGCAGTGCCACATCAGCTGGGGCTCAGACACACTGTCCCCTTGAGACAGGCACAGCTACCAGAAGCTTGTCATGTCTTCAGCAATCTGTGCTGTGTGCCCTCTGCACATGTCCTGCCTCTTCAGAATCTGGTGTGTGACAGCAGCTGGGCAAGGAAATGCAAATAAAGGGATGTGCATTGGCCTGGCCCTGCTTAAAATCCCAGTCTCAGTTGTGGGGGGGTGTCTCTGCTGTTCATTTTAACTTCTCTCTTTCGCACATCCCCGTGTTTCTTGTGCCTGTTTGCTCAGAAAGGCAGCATGAGCACTTTGATAGAGGTGAGATGAGCTAGAAATCTTGGCAAAGACTTCAGTACATGATAAAGCATGTCCATGAGCTGACTTCCTGGCCATAAATGATAATATTCATGCAACTTTGGAAAGTTTGTGTGAAGTGCCAAGCTACAGAGGCTGCACATCCAGCTGTGTTGAGTGGGCAGCACATCTGTGCCCTGTGTGAGTGTTTGCAGGGACCTGTGGGCAGGTACAGCCTCCTCAGGGCTCTCTGCACTTCCCACAGCTCTTTCTCTTTGCCCTGAGTTGGAATGGGCTGAATTAAGCAGAGGGGAGGAATGTTCTCCTGCTTAAAGGTGAGCACCAGCAGGACATTCACAACCCTTTCTCCTGGCAAGGCCTTGGAGCAGTGAGATGAGAATCATCAGGAGCCTGGCTTGGAGAACCCAGACAAGAATGTGTGTTAACAGCCTGAGTAAGCTCAGGAGAACCCTGCAAGGGTTCTGCATCTGTCTGATAAGAGCAACTGTTTCCCTGGCTTCATGGCCCTGTCACAGATGCCACAAGCAAGAGGGGAGACAACCAGAGAGGGAGAGTCCAGCTGCTCCTTCTGTGCCTGATGCTGAAGATAGCCACCAAGAAGCACATCCACAGATGAAGGATGCTTTCCCACTACTGGATCCTGAACTCCAGCCTCCCCTTTCCCATGTGGAAGGAAAAGCACCATGTGTGCCAGTAAATTTGTGCCATCTGTCAGTCTCTTTCTGCAGGTGGTTTTTTCTCCGTACAGTCAGAAACAGAGGANTTTTTTTTTTTTAAGAAAAAGTGCTCCTCAGATGTCCCAGCCAAATCTAGATGCTGTAGTGTTTGTGTGATGCTCTCAGTTCTGCCACAGCTGCTCGCTGGAAGCTGTTTAGTCTCTGCTGTTGAGCATCAGTTCCAGCAGGAAGACTGCGGTTTCATTCCTTACAGCAGGATGACCAGGAAATATCTGCTGTGTGGACACAGCCGCTCCCTCTTCTTCCTTGTATATACTCAGTCAATGAAACATGTAAATATTGTGGTTTATGCACATTTGTCTGTAATTCATTAGCAGCACAGACTCGGCACAAGGTGCAGTAAAGCCATGAGAGATGAGCTCTCTGAGAGGGCTGAACTCGCTAACTCTGAACAGCAGAGACTAAATAAATACCTCCTTCTCCATCTGAAGTGAGCGTCTTTACTCATGCAGTGCCATCTTCTTGCATTCTGGGAACTGAACCAGTACTTTCCAAACATTTTGAGTGTTAAGGAGCCTGGGATGTGTGGCTGGAGCCACGTCCTCCAGTCAGGGGGATTAACACTGCCCAGCAGGTTTATAAACTCCCTGACTCAGTGACCATCTTTCTCCACATGTGTGTATATGGATATTAATCTCGGTCTCCAGCTGCTGCCATGGAAAGAAACAGTAAAATTTTGTTTCCTTGAAAGTGCTGAGTGGTGGTCAGCCAGGTGAGAGGTTTGTGGGTGGCTGCATTCCAGAGACACGGCCAAGGTTTGCCTCTCATTGAGACTCTCCCTTGAAGAACAAAGTTCCTAGTGAGTGTTTCAGGCCTGTTTTCTGCCACTTAAGCTCCAGCCAGAGGTTCAGTTTCATGCCTGGACTCTGCCAGCTACAGCCCAGCCTGTGAGTGTGGGCAGGGACGGGGCATGACGAGTGCTGAGAGAACTGACTGCAGCCAAGTTCCTGTGATATCTGCAAGGGAAGGGCTGGGAGCAGCCCTGGGACCTCCTGCCTCTCACCCCCTCTGCCTGAAGCAAACATGCTGAGTGTGGATCCTGCTTGCATTCCCCCAAACTTTCAGATCATCCCATTATTTTCATTAAAATTAGGTCACTTGTCCAGTGCTGCTGTCTCTATCTGGCAATTCACTATACAAAGACTTGCAAGTCCCACATCTTAAAACTACATGTAGGTGGAAACTGTGGCACTCAGCTCACTGCAGAGTGTCTGCACTCCTACACTTCACCCTGAATGACTGCTCCTTTTGTTTCTAACGTTTTTAAAAAATTACATTTATTTTTAAACACGCTGCTTTTGAATGGAAAAGCATTGGAGGAGGGAGAGATGGGAGTGGCAGACTGGCCCTGAGGGGAAATGAGTAATTGCACAGATAAAAGCTGGAACATGCTGTATTATCCATAAGTCTAATACAACAGAAAGCATTTGTGTTGGATGGGAATGGCCCTGTGCTAAGTGGAGGTTTTGGGGCTGATGTCACTGACGTTAATGAATCACCCTGCGGTCGGGCAGGGACAGATCCATCGGGTGCCTGTCGAGATTCCTCGCCCCAGAGCTGCCTGTTTACCCAGCACAGCCCTGCCTGGAAAACAGGAGGTGCAGGGCACAGGGAGCCCGGGGCCAGCATCTGCTGAAATTCTTAATTCAAACTTCATGCCCTCCTCCCTGCATCACAGGTGTACCTGGAGGAGCAGACAGCGCCTGTGTGGTCCCATCCCTCTCCAGGTCTGGGCTATAATTTCTTCCTTTCATGCTGCCCCTGCACAGTGGTGGGGGGGGACATCTCTGTGTCCCTGCACCACGCTACACTCTCTCAAATAATCGGCTTCAGCTCAGTTTCTACCACTGCCACCTCCAACCATTTCACATTTTATTCTCGGCAGAGCTGGCTAAGCAGTGGCACACTGATTTTTCTCTTATCCTTGTCTCCCTATGAAGAAAAAAAGGAATGATGGTGGAGGAGAAGAGAAGAAAGGGAGAGAATCTGGAGTAGTAGAGTTTGGTCTTTGGCTCAGAAAAAAGTAAATCAACTTAAAAGTTTAAAAAAAAAGCCTTAGAAGCCTCTTTTCCAGAATATTGGGATTAGCAAATACCACTTGTTCATGAGATCAGTGACAACAATGCACAGCAGGGTCACACAGCAGCTCCCCATCCCACACGTCCCTGTCATCACCCCGGCCTTGTCTGTGCCCGTTGCTGTCCCTGCAGGCTGCAGTGTGACTGCCAGCACAACACCTGTGGTGGCTCCTGCGACCGCTGCTGCCCCGGCTACAACCAGTTTCCCTGGAAGCCTGCGACCGCCGACAGCGCCAACGAGTGCCAGCGTAAGTGGAGCTGGGCTTGCCCTTCCTTAGGCACAGCCCAGCGCCCTGGAGCAGAGCAGCTGCTCAGTGGGCTGGTGGGGCTGCTGCTGTGTGGGGCTGGGTGACCTGGGGACAGTGACACAGCAGAGGGGCTCTGGTGTGGTGCTCACACAGGGAGGTCTCCAAGGTCCGTGTGGGACTTGGGCTCTGCTTGCGTTCCAGTTTCTCCAGGGTGTCCCAGGGTTCGTGCAGACAAATCTCATTGCTCAATTCCGTCTGCAAGATGAATTAGGTTTGGATGTGTTTATGTGCAGGGCGTCTTTATTTGTCTGGAGAAGCCTTTGGTCAGTGCCGGCAGTGGAATTGCTGCTGCGCTGGAGTGCAGAGCACAGAGCTGCACCACACGGTGTCTTAGAAACCCAGGGGGGCAAAGGATCTTAAATCCTGTGAGCTTCTAAAGCCCCCTCACCTGGTGCTGGATTTTACAGCTCACCTCTATCCAGGGTGGGATAAAAGAAGCAAGAATGTTGCTCTCTAAACCAGATTACTCAAGGCCCCACAGTGTGGTAATTTTTCTTTCTCGTCCATACATGCCTGCACATATTTTACCTGTGATTTTGTGCCCGCTGCACTCTCCTGGTTGCAGACCAGACTCTGTGAAGAAGTTGCTGCTTCTGTGCTTTTGAACTGAAAGACTTCAGAGAGCTTGGGAGATCATGTAATCCCCCAGATGCATTCAGGCATCTTTCCTCATGGGAAAGCAACCCATCAAAGCCAGGAGGGAGAGTTGACATCTTGAGGTGCAGCTGCTGACTGAGGGAGCTCTGGGGCCGGGTGGTTCAGCTCCCATCTCGTTGTGTTCCAGCCTGCAATTGCAATGGCCATGCCTACGACTGCTACTACGACCCGGAGGTGGATCGGCACAAAGCCAGCAGGAGTCGTGAGGACAAGTTTGAAGGGGGAGGTGTTTGTATTGACTGCCAGGTAGGCACAAAGAGCTTCTCTAGAAGAGGCTGTTGCCAATGTTTGTGTTTGTTTCTGCTGTCAGCCTGGAGTTCAGCCTCCTGGGACCTCCACCAAGCCCCTCTGTTATCTAAATTAGGTCGCTCCCTGGAAATTTAGTCTCTTTGCCATGGATTAAAGGAGGGTGCACCAGCAATGAGAACAGCACTTGGGTTTCTAGCTGTTCCCTGGTAGTACCACTACCTCCTAAAGCTTTAGTTTGCTGAGACACCGGAATTGGGAGGGACAGGTTGCTGCCCAGCACATTGTCTAAATCCTGCCTAGTTCAAAGTGCTCTGGCATCTCCCTGGATGTCTCTCTGCCCACCAAAATGCCAGTCTTCAGTCTCTGTGAAAGTGGGAAAGTAGCTCTTCCCAAGGTGACAGTGACTGTGACGTGGGTAATTCATGCACTGCCACGAAACTCCTGGCTGTGCTTCCTTGCTGGGAGGAAACAGGTTGCTCCCATCCTCCAAGCACAAAGTGGTCAGGACATTTTACCATCTGAAAGAAGTGAAATGGGCTCAAGGTCAGATATGAACCTGAAACTCACACTGTGTTTATGAGAGGATACAGTTGGCAGGAAATGCTTTGTTCTTAAGTCAGTGTATGTGGAATTTTGATCAGATTTAGGTCTTTGGTGTCTGATGCTCCTCAGCTGCTCCCTCTGTAACCTGGAGCTGTTAGTAAATCTGGCAGATGAATGTGAGTACTGCAGGCAGAGGAACTGATGCCTCTCTAACCCACTGTCTTTCAGCATCACACCACTGGCATTAATTGTGAGAGGTGCATCCCTGGGTACTATCGATCCCCTGACCACCCCATCGACTCTCCCTACATTTGCTACCGTGAGTGGGACATCCTGCTGGACTTGGTGACACTGGGGAGGGCGCTCTGGAGGGTTGGGCTGAGAGCTTTTCCTGCTGTAGGGAGTCTGAGGCCTGTCAGTGACACTGCTGCTGGCTTGTCCCTCTCTGCAGGCTGTAACTGTGAGTCTGACTTCACTGATGGCACCTGCGAGGACCTCACCGGGCGCTGCTACTGCAAGCCCAACTACACCGGGGAGCACTGCGACGCCTGTGCCGAGGGCTACCTCAACTTCCCCCACTGCTACCGTAAGTGGGGCTGCACAGCTGGGAGCCCACGCACCCAGCAGCTGTGGGAAGGGCCAGCAGCTCCAGCTGTGGCTCTTGGGATGTCCTCCCCCCATGCCACGTGGCACTCCTGTCCCTGGTGGAGTTCTTGCAGGTGGGCACGAGTCCACATTGGGCTTGGGTGGAAGCTGCACCAGAAAACACAGAGTCAACAGGAGCTTCCCATTTGGCTGGAGTTTCATCTCCCACTTTGTTATGAAAGACAGGCTAAAAAGTGCTGTAATGGTTTGTTATTTAGTGGGACATCTGTGCTTTGTTCCACATTCCACATTTTTATTCAGCTTGTTCAGCTTTGAGACTGTCAAGTCCCTGATATTCCATGAGTATTTCTCTGTGTGTGTGATGACCTGTGCCATGTGTCTTTCTCTGCACAGCCATTCCAGCTTTCTCTCACAACGACACTGGAGAGCACGTGCTTCCTGCAGGACAGATAATAAGTAAGCAGTGCAATTTTCCTTGATGCTTTGGCAGTGCTGTCATTTCTGTTGTACCTCCCATCCGATGCAAGATCAGGTCTTCAGCTTACTGGGCACGTACCTTGTATGAGGCAGCCCTGAGTGGTTTTAAGAGAGTGCAACCAGCAGCTGAGTGGGCGGGGGAAGGAAGTTTTATGATCCCCTTTTTACAGACGTGGCAACTCTAGCCTAGAGTGACAGTGTGATTATTTTCTGGGGTCCAGGCCATGTGGGGATGTCCCTTCTGCCTTCCCCATGGAGAAACTTCCCCAAAGGTCATGGAGGGGCTGTGGCTGAGCTGGGAGCTCTGCTGTGGGCACCTCTGAAGGGTCATGCACAGGCAGCCACTTGCTCTGTGTCACTCCCTCTGTTGTTTAGAAAGCTCATCCATGCCCTCATCCCTGCTCCCCTCCACCTCCCTCCTCTCTCATGCTCACTCCTCTCGGTTAATTTACTCCTTGTGCTTTATTCTGTCTCTTTTCCCACCGAATCCTCCTCTGTCTCATGCTCCCCAGCACGCTCCAGATAACCTTTTCCTTCCTTCTGATATTTTGAAGTCTGTATCTTCCAGACAGGTTTTTTCTTTCCTGAGCTGGAATTTCTCACTTCCTTTCTCATTTCCTCACCTCCCCCTCCTTCTGGTTTTTGGATGATGTTTGTCCTTGCCTCTCCCAGCCCAGCACCCCACGCCACTGCTGTTGGTGACAGCAGGGCTGGCTCAGTGTTCCAGCACTGCCTGCCTGGAACACCCTGCCCTGGAAGTGGGAAGGTCCCGGGTGCAGCTGAGCATGGAGTGACCAGAGAGAAAGCCCAGAGTTCACCCTGGTTATCCAGAGGCTCTGATTACTCCCACACTGCACTGAATCAGCTCTGCCTGGGCTTGTGGAAGCAGCATTTGCCTGCCCTGTGCATTGCCCTGCTGCCCACCCTGCACCTTGGCACCAGCGCGGTGCCAGGCGTGGGTTGGTTAAAGCATCCTCATCTGATAGGAAGGTTATGGAAGCAAATGCTTGAGCATTTCAGTTGCCTCAGGGCAGCTCCTGCCGTGTCCTTGGGGGACCTCAGGGCTGACTGACAGCCGTGTGTGCTGTCCCTGTTGTGTTTCCCCATCCAGACTGCGACTGCTACGCGGGTGGGACAGAAGGCAACGCCTGTCGGAAGGACCCTCGGGTGGGGATGTGCGTGTGCAAACCCAACTTCCAGGGAGCACAGTGTGACCAGTGTGCCCCAGGCCACTACGGGCCCGGCTGCCAGCGTGAGTACCCGGCAGGCAGCGTCCCCAGGCCCGCCCTGCTGGGCTTCTCCTTGTTCTCTGCCCCTGCTGGGGAGGAGGAATTCCACAGCTCCACTTCCAAGTGACAAATTCCCATGACTTCTGCACTTTTGCTGTGGTTTTCCACCCAGCCCTGACCCTCCAGCATCCTCCCAAGCTGTAGGGGGCTCTTGAGTAATTCCCTGTGGACATGAGCTATGGGCCAGGCATGCTTGCTGTCAGCTCTGTTCCCCATGCTTTCTCCAGCAACTGCTCTTCTACCCGAGAGGAACAGATGCTCTGGTTCCTTTCCTAGGAAGGCTGAAGATAAAAAACCTGCCTATTTACTAATGCCCCTGTTGCTTTGCAGCCTGCCAGTGCTCTGGCCCAGGTCAGTACGATGGCACCTGTGACAGCGAGACAGGGCAGTGCCTGTGCCGGACAGGATTTGAAGGGCAAATGTGTGACCAGTGTGCTCCAGGCTACTTCAACTACCCTCTGTGCCAGTGTGAGTATCTGTCCTTCATGGGCCTGGATGGGGACACACAGCCAGAGTCCTCTGGCAGGGGACTGAAGGACTGAAAGGGATTTGTGGGTGTTTTGGAGAATACGTGCCGTGGGCAGAGGCTGATGGTTTGAACTCTTAGAGCAGCACCTGATGCCTATGTGAGAACCCCAGGAAAAGGAGCTGTTGCCATGAGCTCTGCCCCTGGCCCAGCTCAGGGATGGTTTCTGTGTGTTGCAGTGTGCGGCTGCAGCGCGGTCGGGACGCGGCCGGGCGGCTGCGACTCCGCCGGGAATTGTTTCTGCCGAGCCGAATTTGCGGGGCCACGCTGTGAGCAGTGCAGCCCTGGCTACCACTCCTACCCCCACTGCTACGGTAAGCACCTGAACCTTCAGCTCCTGCTGCTCTAAAAAACATAGCTGTTCTTGCAGGGCTTCGGTGTTTCTCAATATCAAATCCATACGGTTTGCACTGTGAATTTGGCAAGCTTGTTTTGGAGGTCATGGATCATAGCAAAACCTGGAAGACAAAGCAGTTTTTATCAGTCACACTTCCTCATCACAACCCTGCTGTGACCTGGGTTGTGCCTTTATGCCTTTTTTGTGTGTTGTTTTAGTGCATTAGCCTACTAAACTGGGGAACATTGAATGGGCTGTAAAGACCCCTCAGTGGCATTTTCATGATATGGCTATGAAAATACTGCATAATTTGCCAAGGGATTAAGAAATTAATGTTTTCTGGTGGAAGTGGCTAATTCCTGGGGGGCTGAATGATGGTTCAGACTAGCATTGCTTGGCCACAGTTCACAAGGATCATCAGAGTCCTGCTCTTACAGCTTGCTCCTGCGATTCCCGGGGTGCGGTGGACAACAACTGCAGCCCAGCGGGGCAGTGCCGATGCCACGGGAATTTTGCAGGACACACCTGCAACCAGTGTGCCCTGGGCTTCTATGGCTACCCCAGCTGCACTCGTGAGTAACTCCTTACTGCTCTCTACAGCCACCTGAGAGGAGGGGGTAGCCACACCGAGGTCGTTCTCTTCTGCCAAGTAACAAGACAAGAGGAGATGGCCCCAGGTTGCACCCTGGGAGGTTTGGGTTGGGTATTAGGAAAGATTTCTTCACCAAAACAGTTGTTAAGCATTGGCCAGGCTGCCCAGGGCAGTGGTGGAGTCACCATCGTTGGGAGGCTTTATAAACCCTGTAGATGTGGCACTTGGGGACATGGTTTAGTGGTGGGCTTGGCAGTGCTGGGGGAACAGTGGGATGATGATCTTAGAGGCCTTTTCCAACCTTAATGATTCTCTGATCCTATCCGTGTCCCTGGGCTCTGCATTACTCCTGGACTATTGCTGCTGTGCCAGGACTGAGCAATGCCTGTGGCAGGTGCCTGCAGCCCCAGATCCTCTGCCCAGCCCTCCCCAGCTCTGAGCAGAGTGTCCCCATCTCCCTCCCTGTCAGCAGTCCCAACTGGAAGCCAGATGTACTCTTCTGTCTCCCAGCAAGAATTTATTGCTCATTAAAAAGTAATCTGTGGTACAGTTTCCGTGAAGCAACAAAAGAGCATCATCACCCTCTTGCACAGTACTAAATGTGGACTCCTGAGCCTTGCCAGCTGGCAGAACACCCCTCCCAAATGCTGATGCCGGCAATATGCCTTTGAAGAGGCTGGAGGCAGAGATGAAATGGTCCCACAGGAGTTCAGTAGTCACTTTTTTTTTTGACTTATAAAGCTGTAGCCACATTGCAGAGCTGTAGAAGACCCACAGCAAGGAAAGAAAAGAACCACCTGATTTTTATATTTTTTTTTAAAATCTGTTGTTTCCTGAGCAGTCTTTTGCCGTTAGCCAGTGTGGGGGTGTCAGCCTGGAATGTCTCCCTTGGCAGAGATTTGAGGTGTGCTGGCTGGGCAAGGAAGGCACAGGCAGCTCCCTGGCAGCCTGCTGACCTTTCCTGTGATAGGGCAGTGGGATCTCTGTGCATTCATGGGCAGCAGGTCGTGCAGAAGCTGTGGAACCATTGCCCTGCCCTCACTCTGCTGCCCACACCCAACATCCACAGGGAAGACCACGGCCAAATGCTGCTCATGAGTATTTGGGATTTTGTAGGGTCTGATATGTCACTGGGGACTGACTTTTCAACCACAACTCTTCCCTGCCTCTGAAATACACATAAATGTATGTGAATGGGTGTGACAACCATTGAGACTCCTATTGTTTTGCTTAAAAGATGGGGTGGTTTTAACCAAAAGCAAAGAATGGGAATTTTATTTATAATCCACGTCTGGCTGCTTTTGGTGAAGGTCAGGCAGACAAAGGAGGCTGTTTCTGGGGGGCCCTGAATGCCACTCCAGCAGTCCCCTCCCCTCTCTTGCAGCTTGCCAGTGCTCCCGGGAGGGGTCCCTGCATGGCACCTGTGACCAGGACACGGGGCAGTGCAGCTGCCGGCCCAAGGTGACGGGGCTGCGCTGTGACAGCTGCGTGCCCGGCGCCTACGGCTTCCCCCACTGCCAAGGTAGCCCCTTTTCCCTCATCTCTTGGGACACTCCAGTCTCTTGGGTGCTGGTAAAATAATCCCCCAAAAACTTTGCAAGGAGAAATATAACCCCAGTTAGGGACAGCCAAGGGTTGGGCTAGCACCATAAATCAGCTTGTTTACCCTTTTTTCCTAGTGGGCTCCTGTAACCCAGCAGGGCTGGAGACTGCAGATCCCTCACTGGCCCCAGTGAGTATGAAATGAACCTACCACAACCCCTGCAGGTCATTTTGTATGATCCACTTTATCTCTTTTTGGACCAAGTCTTCCCTTAAGCTCAGCCAGAGCAGCAGACCCCACGTTCAACCACTGTGCTGCAAATTCTCACCTGCTCTTTTCTCCCCCTGCCTTTCCCCAGGGCTTGTGTGCATGTCGGGCATACGTTGAAGGCCCAGCTTGTGACAGATGCAAGCCTGGATACTGGAACCTGACTCCAGAGAACCCCTATGGCTGCCTGAGTAAGGAAATGTCATTTGCACAGCCCACAAAAGTCCCCTCCATGGTGCAAGAGCCAAACCCAAGCCAGTGAGTGCCATCACTGGAGGACTGGAAGTGATGGCCTTCCTTCCATCTTCACCCAGAAGTGACGTCTCGAAGCTGGAGTCCTCTGGGTGACCCTCATGTAAAAAGGAGGAAAGGCTGGAGGAGCCTGGAGCTTTTTGCTTGGGATGAATTATAACTCATGCAATGAGTTATGCCATTCTCAGCCCTCCCTGCAGACACCTAATTTTTCATGGCCAAATATGCAGAAAAGGCAAATGTCTTTGGTAGCTGTGTCCTCAACAGTAGCTGCTCTTAAAATTAAATCCAAGCCCTTGTGCAGGGCTACCTTCTACTTGACCAGTTCCTGGCTCCTGTTAGCCCAACCAGTGTCCTCTGGTGTGGTGGGTGCTGACCCCATCAGGCTTCTTCTTAGAGGCTGACTGACCTTCTGGCTTTCTTGTTCATCTCCCTGTCCTCAGGCTGCAAGTGTGACACCAAGGGCACCCTCAGCGGAATCACGGAGTGCCGGCAGGTGGGTTTGTTCTCTGCTTCCAGGCTCCTCTGAGTGTGCTGTGTTGGGAGTGTTCAGCTCTGGCTCTCCCTCTCCTCTGCTGGAGAGGCCCCAGCACTGAGCTCTCAGCACTTGCACCGCAGTCTGGGCTTGCATGACAATGTGGGATTAAGACCTGTCATAAATTAGGCACCTAAATATTTCTGGGTCTGTCCCAGGATGCCTGGATTTTTGTTTGCCTGCATTGTTGGGTAATTTAAGTTATCTGGCCCTTATCTGGCCCACCCACGTGCAGGAAGCCGTGTGGAGCATGGATCTCAAACTGCTGCTTCTGCAGTGTCTCAGACCAGAGCCCAAATAACTGAGGAACAGCTTAGCCATGACAAGCAACAGGAGGGAATGAGTTTCCGTGCCTGCTTCTCTCCCAGGGCGATGGGCAGTGCTTCTGCAAAGCCAACGTGTGTGGGCAGTTCTGCTCGACCTGCAGGGACGGCTACTTCAACATGGAGAACGCAAATTACTTTGGCTGCCAAGGTGAGCCCCTTCTGTGATGTGTTTGGTGAGTGAGGGGGGCCACAAGAACTGACCCCACTGCACAGACTGACTGGTTGGTGACCTTGGAGAAAAGGGGCAAGAGGTGTCCCACCTTCTGTTTTGGGTCATCATTTTTGGGGTGATGTGGTTAAGTGCTTTAAGGGTTACAGCGGTAGTGCTGGGTTGATGGTTGGAATTCAGTGATCTTAAAAGTCTCTTCCAACCTTGTTTCTATGATTCTATACCACAGCCCAGAGCATGGGCTGGGAATGACTGTGGGTCTGGAGACCTCAGGTCAAGCTTTTCCACTGTTGGACACATCTGTCAGGCTGGGGAGCAAACAGCCACGTAAGGTGCCCCTTTGGGTACCAGAAACTGGTGTGCTTGAACCACTGGTCACATCCTTGCAGCAATGCCCCTTCCTCCTGCTGGGAGAGGGTGGGCATGGCTACATGGGGTTGGCCACTCTCCACTGGATCCATGGGAGGAGGTATAGGAGGAGATGGGGCTGCTCTGAGCCATCCCACGCAGTGCTGGCACGGCTGGTGGCCGGGCTGGGTGAGGCTTTGCAGACCTTGCTCCATCAGCCGCCTGGAAATAGCTCAGCGCTGAGGTGGAAGAAGAGTCCATCCAAGTGGGGCCGGGGCCAAATATGAAAACGGATACAATGGAATAAAAATAGTGGCCCCAGGCTCCCAGCCTGCGGGGATGTGCCTTTGATTAGCGACCAGGAGCTCGTTAGCACGGCGGGAATGCAAACAGGCGCTTCCTGCCCGCAGGCTGCCGGTGCGACGTCGGCGGGGCGCTGGGGCCGTCCTGCGAGGAGCGGAGCGGAGCCTGTCGCTGCCGCCAGAGCACACGGGGTCCCACCTGCACCCAGTAAGCTGCACCTTGTCATGCTCTGCCTCCCACGGTGTCCTCTGCCACCATGGGGACGGGCACCTCATCATCCGGGCTGCTGTCACATCAGCCTGGCCGAGGTGTCCTCTGGCCGCTCCGTCCGAGTAGCCCCGCAGGTGACGGTGCTCTCTCTCTTGCCCAGACCAGCACGGGGCCATTATTTCCCTGACCTTCACCACTTGAAATTCGAGCTGGAGGAAGGCACCACGCCGGCCGGCCGGGCCGTGCGCTTTGGCTACAACCCCTTGGAGTTTGAGGGCTTCAGCTGGCGAGGATACGCACAGATGTCCTCCATCCAGGTACGCCTGCTGGCTGCAGCCCAGCCCAGCTCCCCGTGGGGAGGATGTGGCCAGTGGAGGACTGATGGGCTTTTGGCACACATCTTTCACCCCAAGTGCTCCTGAAGTCCCCAAAGTCACAGGATGGCCACATAAACAGCACAGTGTATATATAGCCTGTTTGTGTAGATACTTCCTGTAGTGCTGGGGGTGGCATAGACTGATGAGGGGAAAGATCCTAAACTGGGAATCCCGTGACATCCTAATCTATTTAGACAAAGGTGTAGCATGGTGATTACTTACAGGGATGTCTATAAACACTGTCTCTCAGTTTCCTTGTTCCTCTTTCAACTGACTCTGCTCTTTCCTATAACTCTGCATAACCTTTCCTCCCTTTTCCAAAAATAAATATCTCCTCCTCAGCTGCCATGTTCAGCTTGGACCTCTTGTTACCCTTCAGCCCTTGCCCTTGCTGTTAGCTGGTTTGCTGTAACAATGGTTTATGCTAATCTGGAGTTGTGTAAGTCCTAGAAGTGAGCTGTTTCTTCTGTTGACTCTTTTTCCCTCCTTGGTGGTTTCTTCTGCATGGCCTCTGCAGACGTGTGTGTGTATTTGGGTGCAGGATGGAGCGCAGGATAGTGATTGTCTGACAGTCTTGTCCCATGTAAGATGCTCCTTACTCTGGTGCATGTACTTTCAATTTTCTTCACATTTTTGCGCTTAGGTGAAATAACAGAGGGGCTGTTTCCCACTGAATTTTAGGTAGGAGCTAAGCAGTGAACTCCTGTGGGCTCCCTTGAGAAAATCCCAGCCTTAAAGCCTAAGGACGGAGCTCAAGCTCTTAGCTTCAGTGTTACATACCTCAATGGTGTTTGGGCTAGAAATAGACCTTGACAGAAGGGCTGACACGTGGCTTTCGGCTGGCAGGTCTCACCTGTAATCTGTTATCATCAAAACCCTTCTAGTTTGCTCTCCAGTGGGAAGATGGTGTGTAACTGGAGCTTTGGAGAACACAGCCCTCATTAGAAGTCTCCCTGGGTGGGAGGTTATTTAAGCCTAGGATTTCTTTGAAATGGGTCAGACTTGAGCATGTCCTTAGCCAGGGTCTTGCCAAGCAGTGTCCAGGGAGGTGGAGGGCAGATGTGCCATCAGTTGTATGCTCCATTAGCCCTGCTGGTCCTCAGCACTGCACATTCCTGAGGATGAGGCACCACCTCAATTCCTTCTGTAGGCAGCTGGGCAGAGCCCCAGAAATACAAGGGCCCGAGTTTGGTACCTGGTGGCTGCTTGCAGCACACTAAACCCAAAAGCAGCACACTGATAACAAAAGCAGCAACTCCCTATAACCTTTCCCATGTCATGGTGTGTGCTCCAGGACAGCTGAGCCACCCTGCTGTGCCACAGCATCTTCCAGCTGTGATCACAGCCTTCCCACCCCCTTCCACAGGCAGGTTGCTCCCTCGGTGGCTGGCCCCAAGTGTCCCCCCGAGGTGGGGGACAGTGTCAGGAGGCGCTGTGAGCAGTAGGGTCCGCGTGCTTGTCTCCTCCTCGCGCTGTGGCATGTTGCTTTGGGAGCAGTGAGCGCTTGGGCTGGCAGAGTGGGTGGTGGAGGTAACTGAAGGTGTGCTCTGCTTCCTTCCCCTTCTCTCTCCCACCAGCCCAAGGTAGTGGTGACTCTCAATGTGACCTCCCCCGACCTCTTCCGCCTCGTCTTCCGCTACGTCAGCCGGGGGCCCGCCAGTGTGGAAGGGAGGGTCTCGGTCGTTGAGGAAGGAAAGTTTAATGTTTGTGGCAACTGTAAGTGCATTTTTCACTTCTAGACTAACTCAGAGCATCCCACGCTGCGACACTGCTCCTCTGCCCCTTCTCCTGCCCCGAGGTGTGTCCGTCCCAGGTGTGCCCGTGTCAGGTGGCCGGCCAGAGCCGAGCCGTGGGCTGGCGAGGGAGGGGGAAGAGAGGCAGGCAGGCAGGCAGGTAGGGCAGGCGGGTCTGGCCCTCCCCACAGTGGGTGGGCACTCAGGAGCTGCCCCCCCAGTGATGTGTGCCCCATGTGCTCTTTTGCTTTTTGCAGAATAAAATCAGAGTCACTGTAGACGTGAAGGAGGCAGAGCTCTATCTGTTCCATGTCATCCTGAGGTATATTAATTCAGGAGGGGCCACTGTGTATGGCAAAATTACAGCTTATCAGCCACGAAGGAGAGGTAAGGATCCCAGACTGCTCTGCTTCCCTGTGCCATCGCCACCTCCTCCCCATCCCAGGCAACCTTCTGCATCATCCTTTCCAGAAGACGCTTCCATATGGCTTTACCCATTAGTCCTGCTCTCCCAGCTGAAAGGCTGATTTGAGTTTGCAGCCCCCTTTATTTGCCAAAGCAGCAGCAAGGTGGGCCCAGCCCTGGGGCTGCGCACTGAGGACTGATACCAGCCAGGCTGGTGGGAGACAAAGCTGTTCACAGTTCCATACAACCTTTCCAGCACAGGACAAGATCACCCCAATGCCCCAGGCAAAACTGAGCTGACTTCCACAAAACCAGAACGGGCCAGGAGCTGGAAGTGGATCCAAACTTTGGCAGCTGGATGTGGTTTTATTTACCAGATGCCCTGACGTGGCAGTCCTGCCTTTCCTTCGTGCTTCTCCCAAACCAGCTGCTGGCTTCACACGTGGTGTGGGGCTTGGAAGTGCCCTGGAATTACACATCTTACACAGGCATTGCACTCTGCTGCTGTGTTCTCTCATCAAGCCACGAGCTGCTGCAGAAGAGCCACCAAAAGATGTCTGAACAAGCCTGGAAACCCGGACAGCAAATTTTCTGGGAAACAATCTGAGCAAGACAACATGGGAGCACACGTGAGGCCGTGGTGGGTGGTTGGCAGGTTGATTTTACCCCATGGGATGCCACAGCCACACTGTCCTGCTGAAGCTCTTCCTCCAGACCATACGTGCACAGCACAAGGCTGTCAACACCAACCACCTGATTTATCAATGTGTGAAGTTCTCTCCTCTGTCTTGAGTTGACATAAGTTCTGTCTTGATGCAGTATGCAAGGTTTGAAATGCCAAAATTGTATTTTTCTGCCTTCTTTTTCTATTTCTTTTTGAGAGGAAAAATGGCTTGTTTTTATATCCAGTCATATTACACAGCAGAAGAACAAGAAGAGCAGAAGCTGTGGTCATGCTTTAAGATCCCACCAAAGGTCAGGAAGTATTTAATCTGTCCTATCCAAGCAGCAGAGCTCATTTGCCTTAAAAAGTGCTTCCCTTCTTGTGCAACATGATTTTTCTAGTGCTGAAGTCAAGCAGCCAAACTGGTGCACCAACAACAGGACCCAGGAGGGCAGCATCCTTGGGAAGCTTCAGGAGTGCTGAGCCACCTTGTGTCGATGGAAAGGGCTTCACATGGCGAAGGACAAGCAGCCTGGAAAGGAGTTGGAAGATGTGGCTTGCAAAAGGGGAAGCCTTTTCCAAGTATGGGATTTCCAACCTGGTTTCTTCCACTCTGCCTCCAGAAGTCATCTCAGTTGGAGCTGTGTATTGCCTCAAAGGGATGTGAAACTTCAGCCTGTCAATAAATCTACCCCCATGCCAGTTCAGGGAAATCTCTTAACTCCTCACATCCTCACCTCTGCTTCCCATCTGGAGCAGTGAGGTCCCAGCCTCAGCTGATGCCAGGCACATCACAGAGCTGCCACACATGGGAAGGGGTTATTCGCCATCCCAGCAGTAGCACAAGCCCTTGCTTTAGCTTCTGGCCCTGTGTGTTGTGCCTTGATGTCCATGTACCACACCAGGACAGTCAGTGTGCCACATTCTCCACTTCATCTCATCTGCTCACCGTGCAGCCATTCCCGGTGAATCTCTCTCACCTGTGCTCTTCAAAAGCTCCTGAGACTGCTGGGCAGGCACACAGTCTGCTTCTAGGTGCTGTATTGTACTTGTATCCATTAATGAAGAGGTTGTGGAACTCTCAGATGAGCCAAGGAGATGTTCAGCAGCAGCAGGATCAGGCCTTGCACCCATTCTGTTCTGTCAGTTTAAAATAATGTCTAAATCTCGAGTGCAGATTCTGTGGTTGGCAGGAAGAAGGGCAGGAGCACACCTTGGGGGCCTGAAAGTTTGCCAGAAGACAGGTATCTTGCCTGTGGAGCTGGGAAAAATGTATCTGGGCAATTCTTTTTGTCTGTCTCACGATTAACTCTTCACAGATGAGTTCTTTCCTTCTCCAGCTGGCAAAACGCTCCTTGGCTTGCAACACTCTGTGCTTTGCAGTCTGGGGATGCAGAGCACACTGTGAGAGCTCTGGATTTGCATTAAGGATTGCAGTGATTTATATTTATTTCTCCCATTAGGCTATTGAGCAGATTGAGTGGATGTCTCTGTTCCAGGACAGTGTGGGATTGTGGTGCACCAAGAGTGGGAACCTGTCACTGCCCACTGCACCACAAAGCTGCTTCCCTGAGCAAAGCCTCCCATGGCCAGCCCCAGGTTTTCCATTCCAGTCCCTTCACAGCCTCTCATCTCTCCCATTCCAGGTACAGAGCAGACCAAGCAGATTGTCTTTGCCCCCAGCACGGAGCCAGCCTTTGTCACTGTCCCCCAGAACAGCTTTGGGGAGCCCTTCGTACTCAACCCCAGCACATGGTCTCTGGTTGTTGAGGCACAGGGTGTGCTGCTGGTAAGGCCCTGTGCTCCACCCACCGTGGGGGCTGCAGCAGCTCCCTGGGGACAAGTGTCCCAAGCATGACACCTCTCCCATCTCTCCTCCCAGGACTATCTGGTTCTGCTGCCCAGCTCATACTACGAAGCACCAATCCTGCAGCTGAAGGTCACAGAGCCTTGTGTCTACCAGCCAGCCCCTGAACAAGCCACCCAGAAGTAAGGATCTGCACATCTCTGTGCTGTGTGGGGCTTGCTCAGCTCCTCTTGGTCTGGGGTTAAGGAATATACACAGTCCATACTCTGTGATGCAGTAAAACTGCTTCGTAGAGCACTTGGCTCTGGCCAGTAAAGCTTGTGGAGCCTGCACTGGCCCAGAAAGCCAACCCATAGATCTCCTCACCCATGGCACAGCCAGTCTGTGCTTTCTTATGGACCCTGGAGGGCCAGCTCACCCCACTGGGGTGACACCATAGCCCACCTGTCTGCCAGGCTGGTTCCCAGTCCTAGGTTGTGTGTGTTTGTGTGTGTCCCTGAAGAAGGCTGCCGTGAGTAGGTTTTGCTGGACTCTTTAAAATGAACAGAGTCTGGTGGTATTTGGAGCATGTCAGTGCATCTGCTTTCCCAGAACCTCTCTGTCCATGTTGGCAAGAAGGCTGGCTGGGCTCTGGACATTGGTTGTCCCATCCACCATAGAGAGGTCCCTTGGGTAAAACTCATCACAAGGGGAGAAGCTTTTTGTTGTTACTGCTTTCCCTGGCCCTGTAATGCCCAGTCCCGTGCTCCCCACTGACCAGAGCTCCTCTTTGGCCCTTCTGATAGACCAAAGCCTTTTGTAAACTTGGCTGGGCCCAGGCTGTGCGGGTGCTCTCGACTTTTACAATCACGATGCAACTTTTGTACTTCACAATTTTTTTTCTGTGCGTTTCCAGCTGCCTCTTGTACAAGTACCTGTCTGTGGAGGGCTTCCCTGCCGTGCCAGGGCTGGATGCAGTGTGCAGGCTGGACAACCGGCTCCCCAGGCTGTGTCCCACGGAGCAGCTCACCCCCTCCCACCCCCGGATGGCCACCTGCACTGGCAGTGATGTGAGTGGCACTTCTGCTTTGTCCCTCTCCTGGCCCCTGCAGCGCTCACCCCCTGCCCTCCCTGTCTGGGGCTTTTCCTACACCTGGGCAGGTGACCAGGAAGGCTTTACACCCATGCAGCTGTGTGCCTGTGTGCCCTGTTCATGTGTAAAGGTTTGCCAGGATTTGATGAGATGTGGTTTGTTGTCCCCTGAGCTGCAGAGGAGGCTGGTTTGTAGCACAGGCACCCTGTACACACTGCCTCAGTCACCCCTCTGTCCTGCAGGTGGAAGTGCAGCTGTCCCTGGCCGTGGCCCAGCCTGGCAAGCACGTGCTGCTGGTGGAATATGCCAACACCAACGCCCTGCAGACCGTGGCCGTCGCCGTGAGCTCGCCGCACTCGGCCACGCAGCAGGGCACCTTCACCTTCTACCCCTGTGCCTACAGGTATGGGCACCTCCAGGGGGACAGGGTCTAGCTCTCTGCCATGGCAAGGACAGCCTCCCCTCCAGTTGAACTGGTTTGGGTTTATCATGTAAACAAAGCAAGCTTTGGTTTGTCCATCTCAGCTCTGTGTGTCCAGACTCGTTCTAGCCAGACACAGATTTTAGTGGCTGGCCATCCCATCTCAGGGAAGTGTGTACCTGCCTCTGCCAGGAGATAACCTTGTGCATCTGTTTATAGCTGGATGTGTTGGTGGGGACCTTGACTTAGGGAATGACCTACAGGCAGGTTTATTGCAGACAGGTCAAACCCTGTCTGACTTCAGATTGCAACCTTTGCAGCAGGAAACACATGTTTGGGGTGTCCTTGGAAAACTTTGCTCTTGAGAGCAGCTGGAAAAAACATCAAAAGATTTCCAGGGACTTTGTGTAAATCCCCTCAGGACATAGAGCTGGCAGGACAAGAAATGGGTCATGATCCTGTGCAGGGCTGGCTTCAAAATGTGTGTTTCTCTTACAGTTTCCTTTGTCGAGGGATTGCTGTAGATTCCCAGAGTCGAATGGCAACTTTTGAACTCACCTCAGAGGCCACTGTTCGTTTCACCTCTGATCTGGCTGATTTCTTCCTGGTAAGGCTCCCTCTGAGGGCAGCTCTGTCAAGGGAGGTCACAGGGAGGAGAGGCTGGACTGGGACCCACCTGTAGAAAGGCTTTCTAGTCCTGTTTGGGTTGGATACTGGATCTTAGTCTGGGTTTTCTCGTCCTGTTTGGATTGGATACTGGATGTTAGTCTGGGCTTTCTAGTCCTGTTTGGATTAGATAGTGGATGTTAGTCTGTGTCATGACCAGCCCAAGTGGAGAATGTGGTCAGTGGGGTGTTCTGAAGGAGATCATGGGACCGGGAGTGGGGAAGAGATGGAGAGAAGCAGCTACTCTTGCAGAGGGAGCTCTGTAGCAGTGGGGCAGTTCCTTTTTTATCTTGAAGACATTCCTAGTTTAGCCAAGGATAGAAGAATCCCATCCATATGTGAAGCTTCTAAATGCCATAAGGCTTGTGCCCAGGAATAAGGGGCAGTAAGCAGAGGTGTGACTGCCATGCATTAGCTGACCTGCCTGATGGCTGTGGGCACAGGGACAGCTGTGGCTCCAGTGGCAGAGGTGTCACATAACCAGGTGTGTCTCTCCTGTGTGGCAGCACAAAGTGTACCTGATCCCTGCTGCACAGTTCACCGTGGAGCTCATCGAGCCGAAGGTGCACTGCATCAGTGTCCATGGCACCTTCTCATCCAACAGGTGAGAGCCTCAGGTCCCCCTTAGCTTTAGCATGAATGAGACTGTTTCCAAAAACATTGGCTTGTCCTGCTTCCCTCAGGCTCAGAGACTTTCTGAAGTTCTTGATGAAGAAGTCTCTAGCTGAGGTGAAGCTCCTTGCTTGTGTCCTCTGAGCACAGACTGGGAGTCAGACTGATGGTCCAGAGCCCCACTCTGCCTCCTGGGACAGACACTCAAGGGTCATCCCAAACAGGCATTCCTGTGCTTGCTCACATGCAGCAAGACACTTGCTGCATCCAGGTTTTTGACACTGCTTCACATAAATATTTGCAGAGGAATTGGCCTGTGCCAGGCTCCTGTTCTTCCTGCTGAGCCCATATCCCAGAGCCCCAGGGGTGCTGGTAGTGAGCAGGCACAGGTTGGAATCCACCAGGAGTTACAGGGCGTGCTTCCCTCCTCTCTTTCTTTCTGGAGACACTCACATCCAGTTTACTCCTTGTTTTTCAGCAGCTCCTGTGTCCCCTCAAGGTTTCTGAAGCTTTCTCAGTCAATTGTTTTGGAGGGGGCCCAGGCTCTGCCCATTGCCCCAGAGGTGCCCCTGGCTCAGGCTGTCCATGTGGCTCCAGCTGGGGTGCCAGTGGAGCCTGCTCCTCGTCCTCCCACAGCAATGGACCCCACTGCAGAGCTCATCCTCCTGCAGTCCCCACAGGTAGGGGGACAGGCACAGCTTGGGCTGGTTTGTTGGTGGTGTGACGTGGGACCACTGGGGAAAGGAGGAATTTTCCTTACGTGTTGATAAATGCTTTATCAATTAGCATTTTCAGAATTTAATCCGAGCTTTAAATTTCTCCCTGAGCCCTGTAATTTCTGTGGACTCACCTGTCTTGGCTTTATCCTACCTTGGTTGTTCTCTGGGATCCCAGGAAAAGCTTTTCAGGTGGCAGGGGGGAGAGTGTGGGGGCATGGGGGGCTTGATTCATTGAATTCTCAAGACCTGGCAGCTGTGCAATAAGAGCACAAATCTGTGCAATAATTCAGAAACATCCCAGCTGTGGGTGCAGGTGTCAGACGTGGATTTTTGTCTGTGTTCTCCCATTTTGGGGCAGGCTGCAGTGGTGTTTAACAGCAGGATCCAGATCCTGGGACGCTACGCCTTCATCCTGCACTTCTACCAGCCCAACCACCCCACCTTCCCTGTGGAAGTGCTCATCAATGGTGGGCGCATCTGGCAAGGTGAGAAGAGCAGGGACCTGGGGAAGCTGCTGCTTGGCACAAGCCCTGGAAGTTTTCCAGCCAGAGGATGACTGTGGGTTCTTTAGGGATTGCAGAAATGAAGTGAGGCTGACCTATCCCTTCCAAACTGGGAGGATGTGATGGGGACTCAAGGGACGTGTGAGACCAATGCATTTTTTGTCTTTTCAGGTCAGACCAATGTGAATTTCTGCCCACATGGCTATGGTTGCCGCAGCCTGGTGGTTTCTGAGGACCAGATCATCCTGGATGTTACTGATAACGATCTGACTGTGGTTGTTCGAGTGCCAGAGGGCAAGCAGCTGTGGCTGGTAAGTCTCTCTCCAGGAAACTCCCAGAGCATGCTGGGCAGGCTTCAGCAGAGGGATTTTCATTGGATTTTTGTCACCATGGGACTGCAGGAATGTTTCCCACCATCACTCAGTCTCTGAGCTACCCTAGAACTTGCAGTCTCCAACCTTAGTGGTGAATAGAGTGAGGGCAGAATTTACAGGGGCAGCTTCTGTATATGACAGTGTCCTTCCTTGTCTGGTTTGATATCAAAACCAGGCAGAAATTGAAGCTGTTACTTTGCATACATAGTTTGTGATAATCCAGAATAAGCCTTATTCCTGCTCTAGCAATATTTTAAACCTGCATAATATTGTTTGTTCAGGCAGGCCTCATCATGAGAATAGGTAGCCCATGTTATTCTCAGGCAACAGGACTAGAAGACTGACCAAAATTTGGATAAATGGCTGAAAGACAGAATTGGAACCCAGGTGCCTTCATGTGGAGAAATTTCAGATGATAAAGACTACCTCCCTGCTGAGGCACAGCCAGTGCTGTGCTCTGGGGGTATTCTGCCTGGTTTAGTCCAGTGAATTTGTGCTGTTCCTTATGTGGAGCTTTAGGTTAAAGGGACCCTGATGGACAGACCTCAATTGAGAAGTGGCTCCTGGTCTTTGCAGTACTTGATGTGTTATGTTCTGTCCCAGCAAGGCATGAAAGGTTAAAGGTGCATTTGTACTTTGGAGTAATTTTGGATGAGCTGAGAGCCTGGCTCACTCAGCTCGCCCTTGCTTTGCAGGATTACATCCTTGTGGTGCCTGAGGACAGCTACACCTCCCAGTACCTGCAGGAGGAACCCCTGGACAAGTCCTACGATTTCATCAGCAGCTGTGGCATCAACAGCTTCTACATCAAGTGAGATGCTTGGTTTGGGTGCCCACCCTGCTGTCCACAAGCTTCTCAGCGAGCAGCACCCCTTCCCTTCATCTGTGGCAGGGAGGGGGCTGGCTGAGGTTCTCCTTCTACTGACCAAACGTGGATATTTGGGAGCTCTCAGTGTCACAGGGCTCTCCCTCCCATTGAGTACCCATGGCTGCAGGAGATCTGGATTTGGGGAGGTGGGGAGGCTGTGGGGACGTGCAGCACTGACCCCTCCCGCCCTCCCCGCAGCCCCAGCACATCCTCGAGGTTCTGCCGTGACTCTGCCATCTCGCTGTCTCTGTTCTACAACAACGGGGCGCAGCCGTGCCGCTGCCACGAGGCCGGGGCGCGGGGCAGCCAGTGCCAGCCCTTCGGGGGACAGTGTCCCTGCAAGTCCAACGTCATCGGCCGCGAGTGCTCCCGCTGCGCCACCGGCTACTGGGGCTTCCCCAACTGCAGGCGTGAGTTCTCCTGTCCCCCACTCTGCCTTCCCAGCGCCTGCTCTGTAGCCATTCCCCACGCCTGCCTCGGGCTCCCAGGTCTGGCTCGCCCAAACCCAGCCTTTTTCTGTCCCTTGCAGCCTGTGACTGCGGGACACGTCTCTGTGATGAAGTGACAGGGCAGTGCATCTGCCCTCCCCACACCCTGAAGCCGGAGTGTGTTGTCTGTGAGCCCCAAACCTTCGGCTGCCACCCCCTCATCGGCTGTGAGGACTGCAACTGCTCCCGGCCGGGCGTGCAGGAGCTGACAGAGCCAGGCTGTGACGTGGACAGTGGGCAGTGCAGGTGAGGGAGCCTTGTCCTGGCGCTGGGGACATCTGGCAGCATCCCTGCTCCCTGCTGGAGTGATGGGACACCTTGGCAAGCTGAAGGGAGGAAATGTGCACAATGGGGGTGAGGAAAGCTCTGAAAGCTCTTCTGGCTCTTGTGTCCACCCAGGTGCAAGCCCAACATCATCGGGCGACGGTGTGACCTCTGTGCCCCTGGCTACTACCACTACCCCGAGTGCCGGCGGTGTGACTGCCACCAGGCTGGCACTGAAGCCAGCGTGTGTGACCCGGTCACAGGGCAGTGTCACTGCAAGGTCAGTCCCTCGATGCCTCCATGTGGTGCCTTTCTCCTTGGCTCAACTCTCCTGCTCTGGCAGGGGGTGGCAGGGGCTGTGTGTGCCCAGCCTGCCCCGTGGGGTGGTGGGTTCAGAGCACCCTGAAAAGCTCTTATCTCCTCATCCTTCTGGCAGGTTTGCTCCTTGGGCTGTCTCTGGATGAGATGGCCAGTCTGAGTCCAGCCCTGTGTCAGAGCTTGTTGCAGGTGGAGCTGTCAGCCCTCTTGGCTCCTGGCTCCGTGGCAGCAGAGTAACTCAAACAGCTTCTGAGCTGCCTGCTCCAGCCTCTTTGTAGGGCTTACGAGTGCTTTCTCTAGCTGAGTTTAATGTTTGCTGTACAAGCAAACATGTTTGGGGAATGTTCTTTAACATCTTCCAGCACCACAGCACTGTGCTTTGATCACTCAGCCAGACATCCCTGTCCTCCACTGAGGCCTTGTGAGAAGCTGCTGGCGCTGTTAAGCTTTGCTTGTATTTCAGGAAAATGTGGAGGGCCTGAGGTGTGACCAGTGCCGCCTGGGGACGTTTTCTTTGGATGCCACCAACCCCAAGGGCTGCACCAAGTGTTTCTGCTTCGGTGCGACCGATCGCTGCCGCAGCGCCGAGAAGCACCGGGCTGAGGTGAGAGGGGCTGAGGGCCACCAGAGCCTGCAGGGCAGGTGTGCTCCCATCCACCTGGCTCCCTGCTGCCCTCGGGTCTCTCTCCTGCATTAATCCTACTGAAGGAACACCATGAGGAGGGCTGTCTCTGACGCCCTGTGCCCATCTCCTGCTTTCAGCCCCTTTTCCTGGTCTCTGGGGTCTCATGTGCTGGGCGGGGGTGATGATCAGCTTTCCTGTGGCTTCATCAGGATGCATGTGAGGTGTGAGCCTGTTATTCCCCTTTCTGCTGCTCTGGGCCTGTTCTTCTGGAGCATCAATACCCAAATACTTTCTGTAACTCCAATAGAAGACCCACAGTTGCTCTTCCCCTCCAGTTTGTCGACATGAACGGGTGGCTCTTGCTGAGCAGCGACCGCCACGAAGTGCCAACAGCTCTGAGCCCACGGGAGCAGCTGGTCACTGCTGACCTCAAAAACCTCCCAGATGCCTACCAGGAGCTCTACTGGGTTGCACCCAGCTCCTACCTTGGGGACCAGGTAAGAGAATGGGGAACGACCTTGACCTCCCCAGCAGCCTGACATGCAGGCACTGCTCACACTGTTGTTGAACACGGCCATCTCCGTCTTGTCTCAGTGGTGTGGACTTGCAGCAACGTGTGGGATTTGTCTCTCCCTCAGGTTTCCTCCTATGGAGGGCACCTTCGCTATGAGCTGCACTCCAACCCTCGCAGGGGGGACGTGTTCATTCCCATGGAGTCCCGGCCTGACGTCATCTTGAAGGTGCAGCCCAAGAAATGCCCTGGTGCCCCCTGCTAATGCAGGAGCAGGATGAGGTGATGACTGACGCCTTCCTTGCTTTTCCCAGGGAAATCAGATGAGCATCATGTTTCTGGAAGGCGCCTACCCATCCCCAGGGGAAGCACATGAAGGGCGGCTGCAGCTGGTGGAGGTGAGTTTGCACACACGAGTGAAGTGCTCAGATAATGCAGGAAAGGACAAGACCCCATGCAGACAGAGGGACAGTTGCTTTGAGCTCAGCATTTTAGGTGCTGCAGGGCTCTTTCACCCATGCTGAGGGGAAAGATGTGGCGGCTGGGCTGGATGTTCATATGCTTGTGCTTCCTGCCAGTAATACCAGATTTTCTCCCACCAGGGTAATTTCAGGCACACAGAGACTCACAACCCTGTGTCCAGAGAGGAGCTCATGATGGTGCTGGCAAACCTGGAGCAGCTGCAGATCCGGGCACTCTTCTCCCAGCTCTCCTCCTCCGTGTCCCTGCGCCGCGTGGTGCTGGAGATGGCCACGGGCACAGCCACGGGCGTGCGTGCCAGCAACGTGGAGCTGTGCCTCTGCCCAGCTAACTACCAGGGAGACTCCTGCCAGGTCAGGGGGAAGTGGATGTGCTGTTCCAGTCAGAGGGGTCAGGTAGCCATGTGTTGGGTGCCAGCTGCCTCCAAGCTGGCCCTTGAGGGCTTCGGTTGAAATGACAGCTCGGCTTGTTCCAAAGGAAGGAACATTTCCCCACCACACTGCACTTGGGAGAGGTGCAAAAGTTTCATCTGACTTCTTGGAAGGGACGTGATGGGGAAATCATTCAGGTGTTGCAGTACCTTGGAATGGGTCCTTCTCTCTGGCTAATTCTCTCCTGGTTAGAAGGAGCAGGAAGGAACTGCACTGAAAAATCTTCATAGTTGCTTATAGTCTTTCCTCCATCAGTTCAACCCAAGGGGAATTCTGTCATGGAAACTAATTTAGTTTCTTTGCTTTTCCCACAAGTATCAGTCTGTTTTTCAGATATCTGCCTTTTTCTGTCTCCTCAGGAATGTGCTCCAGGTTACTACAGGGACACCAAGGGACTCTTCCTGGGAAAATGCATCCCCTGCCATTGCAATGGCCACTCAGATCAGTGCTTGCCAGGCTCTGGGATATGCCTTGTAAGTAAACAGTGGAGCAGTGTGATATTTTGGAGTTATGAGGTCTGTAGCATGTGACTCAAAAGCTCTTTACATACTAACTGGGCTGGCAGAACCATGCCTGAGTCGGAGCATTGGCTTCACTGTTTCAGTGGTGACCCTGCTCAGGGTCAGCTTAGGGTACAAGGCACCTCCTCTGGAGGGAGGAAGGACTGAGGCATCCTGATGGGGAGTTTGTAGTGCATCCACCATTTCTTGTTGTCAGTGCTGAGCCCAGGGCTTGCCTTTTCCTTGCAGAACTGCCAGCACAACACAGAAGGAGACCACTGTGAGCGATGCAAGGACGGCTACATGGGCAACCCCTCTGCCCAAGAACCCCTGCAGTGTGTTGGGTGCCCATGCCCTCTTTCAGTTGCCTCCAACAAGTAAGCACCCCAGGATGGGATTGCCATTTGGCCTCACTGTTTAACCACTGGAACCAGTCTGTGCCCCACCAGGGCAGGTGTCCCAATGCCAGCCTTGTCTTTGTCTCCAAGCCATGTTCATGGTCTCTTACCCGAGGCCCCAACAGCCCACAATGAGTGATCAGCTCCCCTGGCACCACATCAGGAGTAACTGCTCCTCCCTGTGTCCCCCTTCTCATTTCAGTTTTGCTGTTGGCTGTGTCCACAAGGGTTCCAACATGCAGTGCCTCTGCAAGCCAGGCTACGCTGGACCAAACTGTGAGCGGTAAGGGGGGTGGCACCCGTGTCTGGGGGGCCCTCAGGCAGCCCTGTGCAGCCACTGCTGTGGCAGAGAAGTTGTCCCCTTAAAGACTGCAGCAGAGAGAGTTTGTTCTGCCCCTGTGTGCTTTGTTCTGGCAGCATTTCCTTCAGTCCTTTTCATGCCTGACTGCTGAAATTCTTACTATGGGTGTATGACTTACGTGTGCTTTGCCTTGACTTACAGCCTGTGATTAAGGCACCTTTCTGAGGTGTCACGAGGCAAAACACAAAGTGCTTTGAGATCCCTGGGGGCTGCAGCAGTTACAAGTGTTGGATGCTCACAGTGTTTGAGTTGTGCAGCTCCAGTGCCCGGTGCAGGCAGGATCCTCACTCTGTTGTAACTTGTGTTTCTCCAGGTGTGCCCCGGGATACTACGGCAACCCCTTGGTGATTGGCAGCTCGTGCCAGCCCTGTGAGTGCAGTGGGAACACAGATCCCAACATGCTGTTCAGCAGCTGTGACTCCCTGACGGGCGCCTGCTCGGGCTGCATGCACCATACGGCCGGCGTGCGCTGCGAGCTCTGCGCGCCCGGCTACTACGGGGACGCCGTGGTAGCCAAGAACTGCACACGTGAGTGGGGCAGGCAGCCAGCCCAGGGACAAGGGGAGGGTGCCCATTCCCAGCACTGCTCATCTCCCTCTGAGGAACAGCAGCCCAAATGCAGCTTGGATAAAAGGTCATGGGAATAAGTTGTAGTGAGAAGCAAATCCAAGAGGAGAGAGGCTCTGTCTTAGCTTTGATAGATAAGGGGGAAATAGCAGTTTTGCTGTTAGCAGTAAGTGTTGTGAGTGGCTGACAGGCTCTTCAGTGTAACACTGGGTGTATTTTTCCCTGGCAGAGTGCAGCTGTTCACCTTGTGGGACTGACTCCTGCCATCCCCAAACTGGCCAGTGCTTCTGCAAGACTGGAGTGACAGGCCAGCACTGTGACCGCTGCGAGGTGAGGGTCACCTGGGCCCTGGGATGGTGCCTGTCCTTGTCACAAGATAAGGGGCAGCCCTGGTGTGTCATCCCCCTGTGAGCAGAGCAGGGCTGGCTGCCAGCTGATGAAGGCTACATTTGCATGAGCTGCTGTATATGGCAAAAGCCTATTAAAGATCTGGCAGCAAGCAGTGGAGCCAGCTTCCAGTAAAGTGGCATCATTATGGAAACTGCAGTAAAAACCCCATTTTCCTGAATGCATCCAGCTTGGGCAAGGGCAGGTTCACAGGGCAGTGCTGTGGTGTGTCTGTTCTCACTGCAGCTCCACATCTTTACCATGTTGCTTTGAGGTTTGAGGTGCTCAAAACACTCATAGAAAGAAAAGCTGGGGTCCCCCATCACTGACCCAGGAGAGAGGCACTCTTGCTGACCAGAGCATCCATATGCTGCTTTTCCCTAGGAGGGATTCTACGGCTTTGAGGGGTGCTCGGGCTGCCGGAGGTGTGACTGCGACGTCGGCGCCGTGGGGAGCAGCTGCCACGCGCAGAGCGGCCAGTGCAGCTGCCTGCCCGGCGTCAGCGGCTCGCGCTGCCACCAGTGCGCCCCCGGCTACTGGGGCTTCGGCCAGGGCGGCTGCACAAGTGAGTGTGGGGTCCCAGCCAGGGCCACTGGGACAGGGCTGTGCTGCTGGTCCAGCTGTTGAAGGCAGAAAACAGCTGGCAGCTCTGGGGGCCTGTGCATGTCGCTGCGTTGCACAGGGAATCCGCAGCAGTGGCGTGTGGACGAGCACAGCTGGAATAAAACCTCTCCTTCCCCTCTCTCCAGAGTGGTGAAAGCACAAAATGATTCTCTGTTACTTGACCCTGCAGAGTGCGAGTGCAGAGGGGGCTCCTGTGACCCTCGCACCGGGGAGTGCACGTGCCCCAGCGGGCTCACGGGGAAGCAGTGTGACATCTGCCTGCGCGAGCACGAGATCCTGGTGGCAAACGGCCCCGACAGCATGAAGTGTGAAGGTCTGTGTCCCACTGTCCTGGGGAAAGAGGGGAGGGAAGCCCAGCAGAGGGCCTGTGCTGACTGCTGTGTTCCCCTGCAGTGTGTGACAGCTGTGTCCTGCTCCTGCTGGAGGACCTGCAGAGCATTGAGATGTCCTTCCCGTCCATCCGCGGCCAGCTGGTCACCCTCAACGCCAGCTCCATCGCCTGGGCTCGCCTCCACGGCCTCAATGGCACCATAATGGCCATTGCTGTACGTGGGAGGCTTCACGGCACCTTCTGCCCACGTTTCCTGGCCTGTTGGCCTGATAAAGCCTTTTTTTTTTTTTTTCCCTAGAACCAGCTCCGTGAGTACCACAGAGCCATGAGCAGGGTCAGGCAAAGGGCTGATGAGCTGGAGGATGAGAACATGGATCTCACACAGGACCTGAACGCCCTGCAGCACAAAGTAGGGTATTTCTCCACCTTTCTTTGCCAGAACACAAGTCCCACTTTTACCAAAATGAGGGCTTTGAAGGGTGTGAGAGCCTAGTTCAGGCAGGTTGCATCTCCTGCTTGACCAGAACTAAGTTGCAGTGTTAGATGCTCAAGGTAGATTACCTACTTTCTTTCCTTGGAGAGCTGTTAAACATCTTGTGGTACTGATAGTTTTTCATGATTTCCTGCTTGCTTTTGAGGTGGCTCCAACTTTAGCAGTAAAAATAAATTCAATCAAATATCATTTATAGAAGGGGCATACAAGTAAGGAACACAAAACATCTGGGTCCATCATGGATGTCATCTATATCCAGTCTAAAACGCAGCACTCATGTTTTCAGAGAACATATAAACTGAGCAAGATTTGATTTCACTTGATTTGATTTATAATGTTCCTAATCTGAGGGAGAGGGGAAGATCTCTACTTGATGACATACCTCCCCAGACAGCTGCAAAGACAAACTGCCCTGTGTGTACCAAACAGCCAGACTGCAGCCCCCTGTCTCTGGATCGGGACCCAGGTGTGCCTGGCTCCAGGCTTTAGGGCTTTTCCTGTGTTAGGAGCACAGAACACTGCTGAACTCCGTGGTGTTGGGGTTGTTCCAGCATCCAGAGCCTGTTGCACTGGAGCTGATTTTAATGCTTGTGCTTCTCTGAAGGTGCTAAGTAAGATCATCCTTCAGTGCATTGTAGGACAGCAGCACAGGACAGGCTCATTCAAAGACCTCACAAGACCATTCCCAGGCCCTGTGTGCCTTTTGGGAGCAACAGTCCCACTGACAAATCACATAAAATACCATCTCATACTTGAACTAAGCCAGTGTTTTTGTGGTAGATGACCATGACTCACAGAGAAGCAATTCGCGTTGAGCAGCACACAAGGGACATGTACCAGAGGGGGGAACAGCTCCTGCTGCACATCCAAAGCATCCAGAGGGGCATTGCAGGTATGTCAAGAAGGGTCTTCACATTGGGGCTTTTCCCCTGTGATATGCCATGCTCCCTGCAGAATCCCAGCTTTCACTTTGACCAGGCTTATTGTGAGTCTCAGCTTCTTGGCTAAACACAAGTCTGGGGGAAAAAACACATGAAACTTCCCCAGATGTTACTAAAATGCATTAAACAGGCAATCTGCACTGCAGCTTCAGGAGAGATTGAGGAAAACAGAGTGGCTGGATCTTGGACAAGAGGTGGAGCCACAGAAGGATGCTCAGGACGTAGTGTGTGTTACTGTTAGCGGCCAAAGAGGCTGAAACATGGGGCAGTGCCTCTGGGTGATCTCAAGCAATTTGTTGTCTGGGTGCTGCCTGAAAGCTGTCAGTGGTTTGTGAGGAGAAGAACCTCAGGGAATTAAGAAGGACCTGTTTTGGTGAGCCTGACAGGGGTGTGGGTTTCTCTGCAGACCTGGTGCAGCAGATGGCCAGGTTTGGGGCAGCGAACGCCAGCACCACGTCCGGCGAGGAGTTCCGGCAGAAGGTGGCCGAGGTGGAGAGGATGCTGAGGGAGATGAAGGAGAGGAGCCTGCGAGCCCAGGAGGAGCTGGCAAGGCATGAGCACGAGGAGGCTCAGAAGTGTGAGTCCAGCTCGGTGGCACAGGGCTGCCCAGACCCTGCTGGGTCTGGCTTGGAGCCCACACAGACACTGCACATCATGGTCATGTTTAGAGAGTGCTGTTAAGAACCAGGCACCCCCAGCATTTTTATAGGAGTTTCAGAGTTCCCTGTGATACTCCAGCAGCATAATTTGTGGTTCCTTTTCCCTTAAGGCAAATTTCAGAGCAGAACTAACTGGGTAGTTCTGTTTGATGAACAAAAATGACAACACTTAGAACCAGGAATCACCATTATTATGCGATGTATTCACATCACACATGGGTGTGAATAAGTCACACTATGTTTCTTCCTATTTGCTGTCCCCATAGAGTAACAACCAGCAGCCAGCACCCACAGTAGCTCTGCTGTCCTGAGGGCATCCTTGCGGGAGTGAGAGCAGTGAGCCCAACCAGGGATGCTGGCACTGCAGGAAGAGAACACTTCTGATTAGCAGGCCTTGGAAAAACATAACTCAGTAGCTGAAAGCTGGAATTATAAACTGGCTCTTGTTGGAAATAAGTCATTTTTCACAGTGGAAGTAATTAAGGCCTCAGGTGGGGTTTCTTCATCATCTGGAGCTTTTCAGGCATGACTGTGTGTCTTTGAAAGAGATCCCATCTCTCACCAGCAGTAAGGGTTTGGGGACAGTCATGGATAAGATCCTGTGCTATCTAGGCTGAAAAGGAGGGAGGGATGGAAGATGGTCACTTCTGGCCCTGATACCTGCCTAGTGAGACCAGAGCCAGGCTTTAAGGCAGCCAGGCACAGAAAGAGTCTGTTTAACAGAGGAAGAGGAATTAGCAACAGTTCTCATCCCCCCTGCCCAGTGCTGCATCGGGTGAGGAGCGAGCTGCATGCCCGCTGGCAGTCCAACCAGGACCTGGTGAGCAGCATCCAGGAGCGGCTGGCCCAGCACAGCTCCCAGCTCATGGATCTGCGCGATGCCCTCAACGAGGCCGTGAACAAAACCAGGCAGACAGAGGACTTGAACAGCCTGAACCAAAACAACCTGGAGGAGAATCAGGTAGACCTTCACCACGGTCCTGGCCATGCAGTAAGGGGGCTGTCCCAGCCCTGCTGGTCCCTAAGCCTGGGTCTTTGTGTCCAGCAAAAGAGCCAGGAGCTCCAAAAGCAGCATGCGCTGGTGCAGGAGACGCTGCAGATGGCCAGGGACGCCCTTGCCCAGGTCGCTGACTTCCTGCAGATGATGGAGCGTGCAAAGGAGGTGAGTGGCAGAGGCACTTTGGCAGGGGCAGAGGGAGAGGTGTGACAGCCCTCAGCAGTGGCAGGTGTCCTTGCAGGCGTACGAGAAGCTGGCGGCGCTGCTGGATGGGGCGAAGCTGCCCCTGACTGAGCGGGTCAAGAAGTTCTCCCCAGCCAGCAGCAAGATCCCCATCGTGGAGCAGGCAGAGGAGCACGCCCGGCTCCTGGATGAGCTCGCAAGGAACCTGTCTGGGTGAGGCACCTCTCCTGACCCTCACTGGTCAGGCTGTCTCCTGCCAGAGCTGGGGATGGGAAACTGCAGCCCCACCATGGCAGGGGAACAGCGGGGTGTCACCTCCAAAGTTTTATACTGGAGCACACACTGTGTTGAGGAGCACAAAGGGGTTTGTCTGTGAGGACTGGGCAAGAGCCTGAGTGTTCTCTACGGACTTGATGGCTTTGTCTTCCAACACAGCATTATCCAGGACACAAACCAGGATGGCTTTATCCAGCGGGCAGTCAATGCCTCCAACGCCTACGCCAGCATCATTGAAGCTGTGAGGAAAGCAGAGCAAGCAGCCCACGATGCTGATGAGGCAGCCAGCGAGGCCCTGATGGTACGTGCTGTGGGGGCCCTGTGAAGATGGGCAAAAAACAAACTCCCTTCCCTCTGACACATGGGCACTGTGCTCTGAGCCTGAGAGCAGAGACAGCTGGGGCCCCAGTCAGTGTTTGGGTCTCCTTGTCACACCCCAGTGCAGTTGTCTGAACAAGCAGTTTTGGGTGCAGTCAAGAGCCAGATTCTTGAATTCCTCTTCAGAGTCCCATGTTTGTTTCACAGAATGTCGTATCAGAAAACCTGGGGGCCACCTCTAGAACCCTGAAGAGGAACAGTAGCAGCCTGGAGGAGGCTGCGAGGAGACAGCAGAGCAAACTCAATGGGGGTGAGAGAGGCTCCTCGCAGGTTCTGAGTCCTTTGGGCTGGACTGAGCTCCAGCAAACAGCATGTGCATTTCTTTAATTGCAGCTATTAAAGGCACTCTGCAGGCAGCAAAGGACAAGCTGGTTGACCTCCGTGCAAAGAAGGAGCAGCTCCTGACCCAGCTCCAGTCTGTGCAGGACGTGCTGGGCAGGGAACAAGGTTTGTTCTGGGGTAGCTGGACTGATTATCTCTGCTCCCTTCTTCATGCACTGACTCTGATCCAAGGGGGCTTTGTCCCTGCTCCTGGACACCTCAGAGATACTTCTTTCTTTGCAGAGGACACAAAGGACACAATCCAGAATGCCAAAGCAGCCGCTGCTGAGGCCAACGAAACAGCTGCAAGAGTGGAGGATACCCTGAGCTCCATGAAGAAGAACCTGGATGAGTGGAAAAACCAGTATGGAGGCCTCCGAAATGAAGACCTGAACCAGGCAGTCCAGGATGCCAGGAAATCTGGTGAGTGCTGAGCCTGGTGTGCTTCCAGGGCTGAGTCTGATATGAGCCACTGCATGCACAGATTATTTTTGTTATTATCTCCAGAGTATTTTTGAAAGCTGTGCTTTGCAGCTCCAGGTCAAGAGCAAAGGGAGGTAGCCAATACTGGATGCTTTAAGTCCTGGCCCTTTTTTTCCCTCTCCTGCAATGTCTGTATCACCTGTAGCTTTACTGCAGGAGGTTGCATGCACTGGAGCATTCTCAGACCTGCCTCAAGGCTGATGGATTTAGGGGGATCTCTCTGTGACTGCTCGCAGCTACCACTGCTTTGACTTGCATTTTGAACTTTGCATTTCCCTTCCTTACTAACCTCCAAAACTCCTGGCTCCTCTTCAACCCCAGTGTCCAGCCTGGAGAGCACCATTCCCCTGCTGCTGGAGAAGCTGAGCAGCCTGGAGAACAGGAGGAACAAAAATGCCACCGTGTCGGAGAACATCGTGAGGATCCGGCAGCTCATCACACAGGCGAGGAACGCCGCCAGCAAGGTGAGCTCAGGGCAGGGTGAGGGCTGGGCACGCTGTGCTGGGGCCTGGGGTGGAGGAGGGCTTACCTGAAGGTTGCATGCAAAGGGGAGGGTGTTTGGGGCCACCAGGCAGGGTCCCTTTTTCATGGGATTGGGTAGAACTGGCAGTGACCAGGCAGGTGGCAGTGGGTTCAGTGCCACAGGGCTGCATTTCTCTCCCTACAGGTGAAAGTGCCCATGAAATTCAACGGCAGCTCAGGGGTGCAGGTCCGGATGCCCAGCAATCTGCAGGATTTGGCAGCCTACACATCCCTCAAATTCTACATCCAAAACCCTGAGCCCAGGAGCCAGCCGGACGAGGCAGAGGAGGGGCGCTTTGTGTTGTACCTGGGCAGCCAAAAGGTGAGATGGGGCCAGAGGGGTGGAGGGAGCCCTTGTTGCATCAATGATGTCCATGCCTGGAGATCAGCCCCTGAACTGGTCCCTGAATATCTTTGTGGGGAACACAAAGCCCCTGAATACAGCTGTCAGCCTGGGTGGGGAGTGGAATAGGGGCTGTTTGTCCAGTGCAGCCCTGGGAGCACAAGGGAGAGCTCCTGCCAACATGTAGCCTTGTCTCTCCCTGAGTTCAGGCCACTGGAGACTACCTGGGCATTGTGCTCAAGGACCGCAGAGTGCATTGGATCTACAAACTGGGAGACGAGGAGCCAACCTCCCTGAGTGTCGATGAGGATATTGGAGAGCAGTTTGTCACCATCAGCATCAACAGGTAGGGCCTTTGCTCAGGGAGGGCAGGGTTTGCTCCTCTTTGGGGTCTCCCCTGGCCTTGACCATCCCTCCTTCTGCAGGATCCTGCAGTACGGGCACATGTCGGTGATCGTGGAGAGGCAGAGGGTGCACGAGATCAAGGGGGACAGCGTGGCCAAGGGAGAGCAGGGGCTGCTCAACCTGGACCCACGCAACGTGGTCTTCTACGTGGGGGGCTACCCCTCCAGCTTCACGGTGAGGCAGGCAGCAGGGAGGGGGGAGTCGGTTTTAGGAGGCGTCAGCGATGCCTTTGGAGGTTCTTCCAAAAGTGACAACCTGTTCCACTGCTGGGTTTAATTCCCAGCCTCCTCCTGCTTTGCGCTACCCCAACTACCGCGGGTGCCTGGAGCTGGACACGCTGAACGAGGAGGTGGTGAGCCTGTACAACTTCCAGCACACCTTCCAGCTGGACACCGCTGCCGACAAGCCCTGCGCAAGGTGGGCGCCGCACCGGGCCGGGAGCAGCCCCGCTCCAGGGCTCTGAGCCCTGCTCTGCCTGCTCCATGGCTCGGGGTTGATGGCTCCCGTGTGCCTCAGGTCCAAGTCCACGGGAGACCCCTGGCTGACTGACGGCTCCTACTTCGACGGCAGCGGCTACGCGGAGATCAAGTTTGAGAGCCAGTTCGGCACAACCAAGCGCTTCGAGCAGGAGATCCGCGTGGTCTCCTACAACGGCATCATCTTCTTCCTGGAGAACCAGGCAGGTGCTCGCTCCCCTGGGGAGCCTTCATCCCTCAGTGGACAAACCCAGGCCTGTTTGCAGGCATTCCCAGTTCAGGATGCTTGGAGAGGAGGGCTTTGAAGATCTCAGGGCTGCCTGGAGCAGGATTTCAGCACTGTTGCTAAAAGCCATGAGAGGACTGGACCCAAATCTCATGGCAGTCACTTGGCTGGTGCTGGAGGGGCCCCTCAGAACTTGGGAGACCCTCCAAGCTGGGCCAGGGTTCACTGGGGCAGGCAGTGCTGCAAGAAGCATTTCCAGCTTGCAGTGTTATCCCTGTGCCCCAGCACAGGGTTGCTGTTTGAAGATAAATCCCAAATAATTGTGACCAGGGCACTGGAAGTGGGACTAGTGCTAAAGGGCAGCTGGGCTCAGTGCTTCAGCTGCATCCTGGGCACCTGCTGAGTGTCTGTCCTGCCTCCCCCAGGGTCAATTCCTGTGTCTGGCCATCCGGGATGGGAAGCTGGCTCTTTACTATGATTTCAGCACTGGCCTGGAGATGGCAAAACCGAGCAACGCCTCCTCCCTCACCATCAGCAGTGCCACAAACAAAGCGGTAAGAGGTAACGGGGCTCTCCTGCAGGGAGGGCTCCTCATCCAGAGTGGGGAGGCACAGGGACCCTTTTTGTGAGGGGGGAAGAGCTGCAAGAAGTTCTTTGACTTGAGCCATTAACTTGACACTTTGTCCTGACCTAACTGCCCCAGACTGACGGATCATTTCTCTGTTCTGTCTCCAGATCCAGATTTTCCTGCTCAAAATGAATAACAAGAAGCGCATCCTGGTGCGGGTGGAGCGCCTCACCATCTTTGTGGTGGAGCAGGAGAACTCCCTGGAGAATGCTGTCTCCTACTACCTGGGGGGTGTGCCCCCAGCTGTGCTGCCCCCCAGGTGGGTCCAGCCTGCAGTGGGGTGGGACAGTCAGCATGTTCCCCTCGAGTCCCTGGTGGTGGCCCTGGCCCTTTCTCAGCCACATCCAGGGCTGTTGGAGCCCTGCTGAAACTGTGGGGGAAGTTTTCCTCTCCCTGTCCATCATCCTGAGCTCTTAAGAATGGTAACATTTCCATCTCTGGTGAGGGATGAGGTGCTGGTGGGTTCACCAAGTCCTCCTTTGCCACGCTGCATGCTTTGGAGCAGCTTTGACACTGGAGATACCTGTGACCATCAAGATTCATTCCCAGCACTTTGTCTGAAGAGCTGTGGGGCCAGAACCTGCCCTGGGCTGTGTCCTGCTTGGGGAAGTCCTTGCTAACACTGTCTGCTTCCCCTGCAGTTTGAAATCTCTCTTCCCCACGGGCGGGCCCATCCGGGGCTGCATGAAGGGCTTGAAGGCTCTTGGCAAATACGTCGACCTGAAACGCATGAGCACCGTGGGCGTCAGCTACGGGTGCACCTCGGACCTCCTGGTGAGCACAGAGCCCTGGGGGAAGGGTCTGTCAGGGAAAGGGAGCACAGGACCCCCAGGACAGGCCCCATCTCCCCTCATTCACACAGAAACAAGCATAAACCTCCCACGTCCTCAGTGCAGAGGGGTCGTGGTGAGATGCTTGCTCCACACGGTTGGCCATAGCAACAGCCAGACCCAGTGAGGAGCCAGAGCTCCTCACTCAAGTCCCAGCAAGGCCAGGGCCAGGCTCCCACCTTGCCTCTGTGCTGTCGCTCACAGGTTGCCCGCTCGGTCAGTGTCCATGGCCACGGCTACCTGACCCTGGCTCTGACGGATGTGCCGGGGCTGCGGGACTTCTACAGCGGCTTCAGCTTCCAGACAAGCCAGCCTGAGGGGCTGCTCTACCACCACTCCACCCAGGTGGGCACCTGCGGGCCCCCGGCTGTCCCGGCAGTGGGGCTGCTGGGCAGGGTGCTGCTTCCCCTTGGGAAAAGGGGGATTTTGGTGGGGCCAGGATGTGAATCTGCAGTGAGATCTGCACCCTGAGCTCCCAGAGGGCACTGGGGAAGTGGGCTCTTCTTGTGGTTCAGCTGCTGAGCTGATGGGTGATGCTTTCTGCAGGAGGGGACGTGCCAGGTGTCCCTCCAGAGGGGCCAGCTGGCCTTGAACCTGCTGGGAAGCAAAGTCACCACTGACAGTGCCTATGCGGATGGCAGGGCCCACTACGTGGCCTTCTACAGCGATGCCCGTGGGTACGTGTCCTGCTGTGGGTGCTGCTGGGGGCTGGGCTGGGTGCCCACGGCCACAGGGTCCTGCTGAGCCCCTGCTGCCACCCCAGGGTCCGGCTGTACGTGGATGACGAGCTGCAGGGCACCAGGACAGGCCCCGGGCCCAGCCGGCGGCAGCGGCGCCAGGACGGGCGTCGGCTCTTCCAGCTCGGGGGGTCACCGGATCCAGGGGCCCTCAGCAACCTCACCGGCTGCATCGGGAACGTCTTCGTCAAGCGGTGAGCGACTCCATGCCACCTCACACAGCAGGGCTCAGCCCCTTCCCACCTCCCAGCTGGTGTGACAAGGACCTTTTCCCCCCGTGCGTAGGATGTCAGAGCCACAGATGGTGGTGGACCTGCAGCAGAACGTGGAGAGCGTCAATGTCACCATGAGCTGTCCCTTGGGCGAGCAGTCACAGCAGCTCAGAGTCACTCCGAAGAAGGACAGGCGGAAACACAAGGTACCAGCTGCTGGCAGAACTCCCCACATTCTCCTCGCCCTCCTCAGATGCTCAGCTCTGCTGGCACGGCAGGATGCTCCCCTCGCTCCATTCCCCGGTGCTCACTGTGCAGGTGCCGGGCAAGCCTGCGCCGAAGGGCCGGCGCCATGACCAGGACGGGCTGTGCCAGCTGCTCCCCCAGCCCCGCGCTGCCAGGGGCTCCTTCCGCTTCGGGGGGGCCCCGAGCAGCCGCTGGGAGTTTGATGAGATCCCCGCCTCCTTTGGGTGGAGGTGAGCCTCGCCCCCTGCCCACCCTGCAAACCTGGCCCTGGGATCACGGCCTGGAAGCGCATGTGCCGTGCAGCCGCAGGAGAGCCGGGTGCTCCCATCGCTCCCTGTCCTTGCAGGTCCCATTTCTCCCTGGAGGTGAAGCTGAACTCCTCCAGTGGGCTGCTCTTCTACGTGGCGGGCGAGCGGGGCTCCTCCATGGCTCTCTACGTCTCCAGCGGGCGCTTTGTGTTCCTGGTGGACGTCGGCAGGCACCGGCTGCGCCTCCGCAGCAAAGACAAGTACCGTGACCGGCGGTGGCACACGGTGAGTGGGCACGGGGCTCAGCAGGACCTCCCTCAACCACTTCGGCTCAGTGCAGCCTGCTCTGGGCATTGCTTCTCGATTGAATGTGGGACACTGCAGTCCCAGGGGAGCAAAGGGGACAGTGAAATGACAGCTGGGGCTGGCTGAACCTCTGAGCTGAGGCCTCCCTTCCCTGGGCACAGCCCTGGGGTCCTCCAAACCCAGGAAGCCCCCAGTCTTGGCACTGACCTTTGCTCCTTGCAGGTCTTCTTCAGCAGAGACCAGAGCCGGGCCCAGCTGGTCATCGATGGGCTGAGAGCTCAGAGTGCTGCGGTGGCCACCACAGGGCCCTTCGTGGCCCAGACCCCCTTGTATGTGGGGGGGCTTCCAGCTGGAAAAGCCAAGGCTCACATACCGGTAAGGGCTTGGCATCACCCTCTCTCAGCCTGTTCCCAGGCCCATGGCATCACCTCGTGCCGCCCAGCTTTTGCCTGCTCTGTGCTCAGCGGCCTCTCTCCACAGGCTGCGTCAGCCTCCAGCTTCGATGGCTGCCTGAGGAACCCACAGCTGGACGGGAGGCCCCTGGGTCCCCCCTCACGCACTTTTGGGGTGACACCGTGCTACGAGGGTGCCCTGGAGAGCGGCGTCTTCTTCGCCGCGGGTGGCGGCTCCGTCGCCTTAGGTACCCCACTGCAGCCTGGGACTAGGAGGGTCACATTCCATGGGAGTCTCCTTGGTCCTCTCCTCACCAGTGGCATTTCTCTTCCAGCTGATGCAGTGATGACTGAGCAGGACTTGGAGGTGACACTGGAGGTCCGTCCCCGCAGTGCCTCTGGCCTCATCTTCCACATTGGCACGAGGAGGAGCCACCATCTCCTGCTGTACATAGAGGAGACCAAGGTACTGGGAGGGTGGCTTCCCCACAGGTTTTCAGGAGTGGGTGTTTCCCACCTGTCTCTCTCAGCTCTGCAGCTCTGTGGGTTTGTCTCACCCCAGGTCACTGTGAGAGCAGGTGCTGGGGCTGATGAGTTCTCAGCGTCGGTGACGTGCCCAGCTCTCTGCGACGGGCAGTGGCACACCATTGCAGGTGAGGTGACAGCTCCCCTGCTTCTGTTCCTCTGCTCCAGCCCTGCTCAGCCCACATCTCCTAGGGGAGCTCAGGCCAAGCCCAGGCTCAGCAATTTAAACCCCTGCCATATGCACTTAATTTGGGAGTTTGTAGCTGCCATGAGGTCACTTTCCTAATTAACAAGAATTCCTGCCTGATCTTGGCACTGTCAGCTCTGGTAGGCAGGAGAGACAGTTTGTTTTTCCCCTTCATGGAGCTGCTTGTGTGGCTAAGGATGTGTCCCAGGACTTGATCCATCCTGGACTGTGTCCAGCTTAAAAAAAGCCCAGTTGCTTTGGTGTCAAGTGTGTCCAAAGGGCTCACAGCTGGGAGCAGGGATTGCAGGATTCACACTTGTACAGGAAACTCAGCCTTTAATGTAGCTGCCATTGAGCAACTGCTGTTTTGCATCGTGCCCTTTTTGGGGTTGGGGACACATCTGCAGCCCCATGTCAGCACAGCTCTATTTTAAACCTTCATCTTGTTCAGCCAGCACTGGGTGAGGTTTTGGGGAGATTGTCCAGACTCTGGGCATTTCCCAAGAGCCAGGCCCAGCCCTTTGACTCTCAGTAGTTTTGCTCTTGCTCCAGCACTGGTCTCTGCTAGAGAGCAGAGGTGAGCTTGCTCCATGGGTAAGGAAGAAGCACTGACTGTTGTTTTCTTTTGAAGTTACCAAATGGAAAAACATAATCCAGGTGGATGTGGACACAGAAGGCAACCACACAGTGGGACCCAGCCAGCCTCCTGCACCCAGCACAAGGGCAACCTTCTCCCTTGGAGGGCTGCCAGGTGAGTTGGGAAAGATGTGCTCCAGGATGAAATACCCCAAGGAGAAGGGAGATACTATTCCTGGTGCGAGGAACAGGTATTTAAGCCTTTGCCAGACTAATGCCTGCTTTTCCTTGTTCCTTCTGCAGAGACAGACAAGGCCAGCACAGGGCTGCTGTTACCTCCCCTCCCTCACTACGTGGGCTGTGTCAGGAACCTGCAGATTAACCAGAGGCACGTGGACCTGCCTCAAGCTGGGACTGCCTGGGGCTCTGTTGGCCTGAAGGGCTGCCCCATGCTCGAAGAGCCACATCCATGGACAGCCTGAGGGACAGAACGCTGCTCCGGCCCCGGCGTCACCACTCGAGAGCACTGACCGTGCTCGGACACACATCTCCAGTGACTGCAGGCACAGGTCTGGGCCAAACCAGAGGGGCCACAAATCCCAGGGGAAGGAGGGCAGGGGAGGATGGCTGGGGAGAAGGGGACACTTTGGGGATGTTTCACAAATAGAACCAAAAAGTTGGAGCGGGATGTGGCGACAAGTGAGTCCTTCCTGGGTGGTCAAGGATCTGCAACAGGGCTCGTGCTGCCCTGTGGCTCGGGGTGGGAGCGTGGGCTGGAGCACAGAGCAGCCCTGCAGCACGTCCTGAGTCCTGTTCCCTTCGCCCCACACCTACAGCGCACATAGATTTAGTTCACCAAACACTTGAGGCTGTTAATAAATGTCACAGACTGTCTGCTGATAAAGGCTGCAGGCAGTTTCTGTTTTATAAGAAATGCAATTAGGACAAACTGGATTAATTCTCTCGGTTTTGGGGTTTTATAAGCAAGGGCACATTTAACCTCCCCCCAAGGGCAGTCTCAGCTCACCTGCTACTGCTATGCAAAGAGCTCTGCAAGGGGGAACTTGGACAAAATTCTGTTTGCAGAATTAGCATCTTATCAGAGTAATTTATAAGAATCAAAAAAAGAACAGAATAGGCTGAGAGAACTGCTGAGGGAAAGCAGAAAGGCACAACCACCACTGGCTCTGCACTTGCATTCAGCACTGGTAGTACACTGACAAAAGTCCTGTTGTGTGAAGCAAGAAACCACTGCTTGAAAGGGAAGAAATAGAAAGGTTACCTCCACCTCTGGCCAGGTGTGTGGGGTGGCACCTGGCCCTCACCTGCCCTGGCTCCTGCTCAGCCTCCCTCAGCCCTGGTGTAGTGCAGTCTCCACTTGAAGCAGCTTTTTTCTCCCAAGACACCCAGTTCACTCGTGCACTTACACGTCATATATATATTTGTGTGTGTATATATATATCTCTGGCCACTTGGGGACAAAATCTTGCTTCTGAAATGGACTTGTAACTTATATCATTATATTGTGGGGTTTTTTTATGAGGGGTAAATATTGTAAAATGGGTTTTTAACATGTCCATCTTATATGTAATTATGACCTGTTTTTAAAGTTGTAGTATTAAAGATGGTCTTTGTAAAACACTGGTACATACTTTGGAGTCAAATAAAGTTTTATGTTACTCTTTTTCACTTTACCTGGGGAGAGTAAGCATCAGGCTGATGAGCTGGAAGAGGGATAATCAGCACTGCAGGGATACTGTAAAGACTAGAAGGAACAGTATGGCAGATAAAGAAAATTCCTTTATTTGTAGATTTATATAAGCATAATATGAAGTTAGTAATCCTACTGCAGTTGCTTAAGTTAGTATCTAGGAATATCTGTAAGGAAGAACAAATAACTTAATCTAAACTCATATCTTCCTCTTCATCTTTCTTGTCCTTAGAGTCTCCTTCCTTTTGGTCTGACTTGACACTGTTCTGCATGGCTTTGGCAAAGGCTTCTACATCTAGAAGTTAAACACAGGAGTTATTGTATTTCCTGGGCTGGAGCTCATTGTCCACACAAGGTTAAAGCTTCATTACTTAGAAAGCAAACAGTTCCTTTTGTATGAATTAGCAGGGAGGAAAATTTTTAACAGTAGTAACAGATGTCCAGATCTCTCTGACACAGCATTTTCTGCACTTTAATTGTGCATGGACATCCTAAGACCAGATTTCTTGCAGTAATGAGAGGGATGCTAAAAGCTCATTAGGGAAAAGGGATACCCCCACTGCCAGAGCTGGCCCTGACTGTGTTCACTGATTGCAGATTAATCATTAAAGACTCCCACAAGAAAGGCATTCCTGAAGAAGGTAACTGTGACACCTCCAGAGTCTTGCATCTCTAGCAAGAAAACAAAGCCAACACATCTCTGCAGAACCCCAACTTCTCTCACTGCACATCACACCTCACTTTGTCTGCTGGGAACACCTGTCCTACCTGCCTTTTCCTGGTAAACATCAGTGCAAGAGTCAGCTTGCAGGCTCAAGACTCTCAGAGAGGGAGAGTTAGAGACTAGCTGATCCTCATACCCCACATTCATTGGTGGTGTGCAGTGGGAACACCCCAACAACCCCCTCTCTCCTGCTCCCACTAGCACCAGCACTCACCGCCTTTATTTGCTGCATCTACTGCCTCTGCAGGTAGCCCAAACTGGCTCATGAGTGGGCCCAGCTGTCCTGAAGCTAAGGCAGCACTGAACATGCTCAAAGCCTGTGGATTGGAGTCAACAGCATGAGAATAAAGTTTCATCAGATTCCTAAAGCAGTAACCCCAGGAGGAGAGCAGTCCTGCCAGCGCAGGGCTTGGGAACAGATATGCAATAAAATAATCACCAATTACATGTCCCTCACTTCCTTTTGTCTGCATGAAAGGTGCTACAGTTTAATCTAAAACAGTTATTTAAGCTACGGAAATTTTGCAAATTGACAAATTTTAATCAATTGGTGTAAATTATTAGTTCAGATTGGTCTGTAAGACACCAGCTTTTATTACACACAGTGTCCTGCAATTAAAGACTGGTATTTCAAGGGATACAGTGTAGTAACCATGAGCATCTCCTCCTTTCAGTCACCTGAAATTACCTTTAAGGAGCCATTTGGTGAAATAATTTGTATTACTCCAGTCATTTGCCAGAGAGCATTTATAGTAAAGAGAAAGGTAAAGCCCAAATCCAAAAGAAAAAGTAAAAACCATTCCCATCTGCCCTTGAGTGACTGCAGGAAGAACTAATGCTCCATTAAACCTCTGTCCTCCTTTCCATGTCTAAGCAACTTCCTACTCTGAACAGTGCCAGAGACCTGGAAAAGCAGGGCAAGGTGAATCAGGAGGATGGGAAAGGGGGAAGGAGAAGTGCACTTCCCCCTAGATCTACCTGCTGGAACTGAGGAGACGTCAAGGTGTTCTGGATCTCTTCTGCAGTCTGCGGCAGGGACTCCCCTGAGGGCAGGTAAGGCATCAATCGCTCCTGAACTTCAGCGTTGGCCAGGATGGGAGCCATGATCTCGGGAGTCAGAACAGCTGCCAGGTCCACTAGGAGAAAATAAAGGGTTGGCCGTTAGACTACACCCAAAACCCTATGTTTTTGTCATGTAAAGCAAATTATCTAGTCAGGGTCTGAGTATTAAAACTTATTAGCACACTGCCACCATCTTTTCTTCCTCTCAAGTTTTGGAGTGAGAATAAGTCTCCTGAAGCAGTCAAAAACAGCACTGAAATCTTAAAAAAAAAAAAAAAACAAACAAAAACCCAGCAAAAAACAGGAACAAAAAAATTAAGAGACCTTTCAAACCAATGTGGAACAGGACAGGACAGTAAAACAGCTCCAAAGGACTCCTGGATCCAGCAGCTGCTTGGTCAGAGCACTGTTACCTTGCTGTCCTCCTGCTCCAGATGGCACATTCATAGTAGCTAAAATGTTCTGAAGGTCACTCAATTGAATGGGCTGGGTTGGGCTTGTGGCTGAGCTGGTTCCATTACCCGAACTGGGAACGGGGCTGGGACTGGTCACGGAGGCAGCCGCAGGAACGGACGGGGCAGGCGTCACACGGGTGGAAGAAGTTGTGGAAGATGGAGTCACTGCAGCTGACTGGCTGCGAGAGCTGGGCAAGAGAATTGGGGTAATTAATTCCTTCCAAAAACCTCTTGTATTCTGAAAAGCTTCTTTTCAAACCCTTACAGTATGAAAAACTCCTACCTCATTTTAGGGAGGTAATAAGCAGCCTTGATTCCCACCATATTCCCCATTAAATAAGCCACGATTCCTCCCACAGCAGTGGCAAGTTCACATTACAACATCCCTGCAGGCCCAGGGCAGACCAGGCCTCCTACCTGGATGATGAACTGCTGGTTGGGGGTCCCCCACTCCCGAGCAGACTGGCCAGCCCAGGCCCCGTCAGCGCGCCCAGCCCACCTTCCATGAAGAAAAAGAAGAACAGGTTTAGACATTTATTTCTTCAGGTTTTCTGTACCTCTCTTCTCTGGAGAGGCTGTTCTTGTACCTGAAAGGTTTTATTTGCTAAAATAGAGGAGGGGGTGAAAGAGGCCAACCCACCCTCCCATCCCCTTCTGTAAATTAACAGAATCTTCTTTTCTGATCTTGCATCCCCATTGGAGAGCTGAACACCTCAGAAATTCCTCAATTTCTAGGTGTACACAAGGATGAAGTTACTCCGGTTTGTGCCGTACATACATCTTTGTAACACAGCACTCTCCTCTAATCTGCTATACCAAAAATCCAACTTTTCTATGAACTTGAAAACCAAGGCCCTCAGCAGAAGATCCCAGAGGCGTCTTTGAGTCACACCACTCTCTCCTCACAGACCAGGGCTTTGCAGCTTCAAACCTAACCAGAGATGCGGCAACAGAATCAGCCAAGCTCTTAACACCTCACAGGCAAAGGAAGGACAGCTCCACACACCAAGTGCTCTCCAGGGAGCAGCCAGCAGGAAACCAACACCCCTATGCCAAAGGAACCAGAATCAGCCTCCTCCATCACACCTCCCAACTACCAAGGACTTATGGCAGGGTCAAGAACCTCAGCTGGGAGAAGGCCTGGCTGCTGACCCCTTTGGAGCTGTCAGGGACTCAACTGTTCCCCTACAATTCCTTTGAGCCACATCAGCCAAACACTCCATTTCCCATCAGCAGTTCCTTGCACCACACCTGATGCTACACAGAAAGCACCTGCATTTCTCACCCACCTTTGGGAGCACCTGGGGACAGAGGACAGAACAACAGTGCTCAGTGAGCAAACCCATGGCCAACTGCAGCTGCAGCTCCTGCCAGTCCCTCCTTGCACAGGAACAATCCCATGGAACCAACACTTCCTGTCACTCATCCCAGAGCTTCCCCAGCAGCACAGCAGGTGAAGCTCACCTGGCTGCACCACACACTGCTCTACTCCATTTCATGGTAAAAGTGACCCAGGAGCAAGAGAGCTCCTCTGGAGCTCTGCAGAGCCCCAAGAGATGCAAACCAGATGTAAAGACGACACTGCCAGGGGAAATGATCCCCAGGGATTCACCACAACCACTGTTTGCAGCAGCAAGCAGATGGCTCTCCTTCTGTTACATGTCAATCTCACTTATAGCTGGATGTGAAGGCAAGGAAAGAAGAATTGCTAAGGGAAAGTGTTGAAAAAGGAAGACAGTCACAGGATTATGTGAAGCTTCAAGAGGAAGATCTTTTCCAAACACATCCTAGAAGCCCAGATTTTTCCAACACTAACGTGAGACTTGCATCTGAACCTAAAAAGACACCAGCCAGATCCACAAAAATGGACTTCTGAGCTTAAGCACAGAACCACTGTCACTGCTATCTGTGCTCCTTTGACTATTTGCACAAGGGCCTGACCTGTCAAAAAAATGCTCCTGGAGCATGAGAACAGCATTGAGAACAGACCACAGCAGGGACTCCAACACAGCCCTCAGCCCTTTCAGAAACCAGTGATCCCAGCTCCCCCCAGGGCCACCCAGGAGAGAAAGCCCTGCCCTGAGCCTTGCCCCTCTGACTGGGGAGTGCTGTGGGGTGGGACCACTCTGACCTTCCTCCTGAACTCTTTCTACTTTGCACACAAATATTCACTGAATCAGAGACAACACAAGCAATTCCACAGCTTGGTATGCAGCACATTCACCAGGAACAAGTCACTGGTATTCAGGCCCTGCTCCAGTGAATATTTAGGAAGAAGAGGAGTAGAAAAAAACAAGGGTATAAAAAGCAGAAGATTCAGTGCAGCAAGGAGCAGAACCACAGCTCCTTGGGGATCAAGCCCAGAGATGAGTGCTGTGTAGAATCTGGCACCCTTTTTCTGTCCCTGAGGCAGGGCCTTGCCTTCTCACGTGAAAGAAGCGCTATTGAGATCAATAGCACTACTTGAATATATTGTCAGGTAAAATTTAACCTGGCAGGAGAAAATACCATTTTGGCATAAAGATATTAAAGCATTTTACCAAGTCCTCCTAAGCCCGTTGGTCCGATCAGCTGCATGAGCTGGTTATGGCTCATGTTTCCAAGAAGGCTTTGCAAGCCACCCTCACCTAAAAACAAAAACATTCTGAAACACAACATATTCACATGGTTTTTTTCACAGCACTCCAGCTCAAACAGCAGGAGATTAATTGGCATCACATTCTGTATGGAGAAACAGTTTCAAGTGTTTACTGATTCACGATCTTCATAAAAGATAAATGTAACTTGGTTTCATAAAGAGGTAAGACTCCAGAGAATCTACTGGAAACAAAGAGATTTCTCCTGGCAGTCTTAACTTTCAGCCTACACCTATTTTAAAAGCACAGTTTATTCTGCTAAAACCACATTTACACTTCTGGTATTGACATTCTCCCCAGCTCACCCTCCACAGCCATCAGGGATTTCTTCCTAGGGAACTCTAGGGGCTTAGTCTAGACATAAATTTAAAAAAAAAAAAAAAGTCTTTGACATGAAGGAGCAGAGAATGGACTGTACCTCCTAATGCTGAGAGCTCGTGGCCTCCGCTGGCATTGCCACCCAATGCCCCTGGCATGGGGGGATTGTTGAGATATTCATTCACCTTACGGCAGTGCTCCTCATCCTTGTCTGTCTTCGGCTCCTGCAACAGAATTGCTCTTGGTATGAGTCATACTGGGGGGGATTTTGATCCAAGACCTTTGTCTTTGGCTTCCCACAAACCTGCATCCAGAAGAAGAGTCGTTTTGATCCTGCCTTGAACTTCAATACATACACACGGCCTGTGGTGCACTGTGGAACTCTCTTGAACTCACAGTCATCAGGAAAAATAATCAAATCCTGGAAAGTGTGTCAGGAGAAACAAATGTCTGAGAAAATACATCAATATTCCTTTTCATCTCCCAAATCCCTCTGCCTTCCTCCACAAACTTTCTTCTATCTGCTTCTTAGAGCAGAGAGAACGTGGAAGTGCAGGTCTGCCAGTGACATTCTCACCCTAATTTGTCCTGGAGGAGCTCTTTCTGCAGTGCCAGCAGACCAGAACATAACACCTCAGCACTGAAACACAAGCTCCTACTCACATCCTCCACGTTGCCCGAAGTCCTGTCCTTCCAGCAGAAGTGAATGAGGGAATCATCGGTTTGCTGGATGTAAACAAGGCCTTTTCTCTTGTCTGGAGTTACAGTGCTGCCTTTCAGTGACATCTTCCCTGCCCGAAATTCCACCAGGTATTTGCTCGAGGAGCCACGAGAGCCTGGCACCAGGCTTGGAAATAATGCACCTGAAGACATCCTGGAAAGAGAGAGAGCAGCAGCTGTGATGAGAAACCTTCCCATATCCTCTCTTCCCCACAGCAAATTTCAACCTTTACCAGGTGGTTTCAGAAAGCAATTTGTCCCGCTGCCTGCAGAATTCCAGAGTGATTCAACTGAGCTAATGCAGAACCCTGGATGAAGACAGGAGGCTCTGCAGCCCTCCATAATAAAGTACAGCCTATGTGCTGAGGCACTTGAAAATGAAGCCACTGCTCCCTGGCGCTTCCTTCTTCAGTTCGAACCATGGCTCAAAGCAGGAAGCCCTGCTCTATCTTCAGACTGCGGCTCCAGCAGCCCCGCAGAGCCCCACAGGCTGCCCCGTGCTCCACTGGCCCTCACGGTGACCCCTCACGGTGACCCCCCGGCCCCCCCGCACTGACCGACCCGCGGGCCTGGCGGCGCTGCAGGGCCCGGCCGGCCCCGCGGGACTGTGCGGCTGTTCCGGGGTCGCGCTGCGCTCCCAGCCCGGCCAGCCCCGGCCCCGCCGCTGGGCAACCCCCGGAGCCGAGCCGGGACAGGGGGGCTCG